>NW_004624899.1:185096-210327 GCF_000247695.1 Heterocephalus glaber | reverse complement strand
AAATGGGACTTCCAGTCCTAGTTCTTTGAGGTATCTCCATACTGATTTCCACAGTGCTTGCACCAGTCTACACTCCCACCAGCACTGGAGCAGGGTTCCTCTTTCCCCACAGCACCACCAACATTTGTTATTGGTTGATTTCATGACAGCTGGCTAGAACTTTTAGTTCGGAAGCCTTCCGTCTCTCCCCTACATTCATCACTTTCTACACATTAGGGGAAGAAGGTGAAACACTGACAAGGTCAAAGACAGCCCACAATGTGGTACCAGTGATGCACTGGCAGTCAGTAACGTTTGCAACTATGACACAGAAAGCAAGCTCCACAAATATTCATCCAATCCCTGTACTTCCTAGCCCGCTGCCCTCTAAGTTGCCTATGCCTGGTTCTAGCCACTAGGCCATGAGCAGAAGTGATCCGATTCTAACGCCATGCCATGTTCAGGGGACTCGACCTGTCTGACCTCAGAAGCTAAGCAGAGAAGGGCTTGGTTAGTACTTCACGGGAAAAGTGATTCATGTCATTTGAGGCCAAGACATTGAAAAGGCTAGCTGCTGTGGCAACTGAAGGAATTCCAAGTTAAGCTTGCAGAACCACAAGACAGAATTAGCCTGGATCTCATTACATCACTGCACCATTAGTGGACTTTGCAACTAACCCTGAGATTATTTGTAACAGTCCTGCATGATATGAAGTCAGTGAGATTTTGGGATGGTTAATGCTGCATAACTTTACCTATCCTGAATAATTTAGAAAAATGCAAAAAAAAAAAGTTGGGCATGGACGTATACGCCTGCAATCCCAGCACTTTGGAGGCTGAGGATTCATGAGTTTAAGGCCAGCTTGGGGTACACAGTGAGTTCAAGGCCAGCCTGAACTCTGTAGTAAGACCCTGTCGCAAACAACAACAACAAAAATGAAAAAAGAAAAATGAAGGTATACTTTCTATTACTGAGCTACAAACCAGTCGGTGGTCTGGGTGACTCTGTTCAGGGATGAAGAGTATCTGGAATGGTAAGGCAAGCTAGTGTTACACATCATCCCGTGATTAAGATGGCAGCCATGGGAGACCATTACAACACATAAACATTGTAGTATTATAAACAGCACTGCTCAGATTCAAGTTTCAAAGAAAAAAACTGGAATCAAACTTATTTTTGTTTTTTGGGTTTGTTTTTGGTTTTTGGTGTTCTGAGACAAGGTCTTACTAGGTTTCCCTGGCTGGCCTTGAACACTGGAGTCAAGATCCTCCAGTCTCACCATCCCAGGTAGCTGTGGTACAGGAACACACCACTGTGCCATCTTTCAAACTTGTTTTCAATGCTAAGTACTTTATTTCAAAAATTTTACATTAACAGTAACTCACCTTTAACACCACTTCACACAACACCAAACAAATTTAATCAGCAAAGAAAAGACAAAAAAGGAAACTATTAATTAGAAACCTATTTTGTCTGAGTGAAAACTGATTTAAATCATTACAAATTTAAAATAAAACTTTCAAAGAATGTCAGCTACTTTACAAGCTAGTCTATTATTTATAAGTAATAAGCTATCCAACAGCACTAATAAAATAAACCAATCATTCTGGAACCTACATATACATATTTCCTACTGTTAAGAACACTTATTGCCGGGCCAGGGATCTAGCTCAGTGGGTCTACTGCCTGCCTCGCAAGGGCAAGGTCCCGCGTTTGATCCCCGGTACCAAAAAAAGAACACTTACTATCATTGATTAAACCCAGCTTACTGAGGAAACTATTCCAGCAAGCAAAAGACAATTGGAATTCTGATAATGAAGACGCTAAAACATTCAAAATGGATCTATTATTCTATCATGTTGACATTTAGGCGCTTAAATAGAACATTTAATTATACATTTAGCCTCATGTTTCAAGAATTTTTGTTGTTGTTCAATAAATTTTTCTGAATGCTACTAGTTAATTTTTCCAGTTTACTCATTTTAGTTTACTTATTTTTCAAAGGTCCTAGTCAATTTTTCTGGTTTACTCATTTAATATTTCTAAAGCTCAACGATGAAATTACTAGAAATTAAGCTTACCTTGGCATGGGTGGAAGAGCTCGTGGAGGACACTAGGGGGAAAAAGAGAAAACTGCTTGTTAAATAAAAGCTTAGATCTAGAACATCTTACCTATATGTGTCTCAAATACCACAAAATTATTCTTTCAACAGCCTGTTGTTCAGATATGACTAAAATGTAATGGATCAGATATGTATATTCAAATCTTTTGATAATGATATTCATCACTGAAACCTGCCAGATACTGATATAAATCAGATGGATGAGCTTAAATTTGTTCTACCATTTCTAAATATCATATACAATTCTTTCCTTCTTATATTTCTATCTACAGGCCAAACTCTGTTGTAAGCATTAGGAATAGGGACAAAACTGAGGTCACTGCTTTTATGAACTTACATTCTATTGGTTATGTATTAGAAGATAACGTTAAATATATGATAAAATATTCATACATAAAAATAAATATATACATGATAACGAATGAGGAGTGCTACTTTACTTAGGCAGTAAATCTGCTTAAGATTTTTAAGCTGAGACCTGACTGAGAAACAAGCCCAAGTTTCAGACCATGAGGAGCAAATGCCCTGGAGAGGAGTAGGTCCCAGAGCTCCAGGCGACAGCGGACTGCAGCACCTGGTCACTGTCAGGCGGGAAGGAGCTGGGTCAGTTAGGGTCTTGCAGACCTAGGGAAGGAATCTGGACTTTTGTGTAAGTTTAATGAGAAGCTAATTTAGGTTTTACACCACATGGTAACATGTTTTTGAAAAAAGCTCACTCTGAACAAAGTGAAAAATGGATTTTAAGTATATGCTGCTTTACCTGAGCAAGAAAAGTCATGTTTGCAGTTCAGAGAACAGACTCTAAGCATAATTCTGGAATCTTACAAAATGAAATACTACTAGTAGGAATGCCTAGGAGCCAATTTAATATCCAAAGTACCTCATGCTGCTTGCAGAAGACACTTGGGGCGGGGGGGGGGGGTTTACCGAGAATCGAACTCAGGACCTTGCGATTGCAAGGCAGGCGCGGTGCCACTGAGCTAAATCCCCGGCCCATCAGACACTGATTTAAAAGGTTTAAATTTTAGATAGGCTTGTAGTTTGTTCCATTTAGCAAGCCACTTCCTCTGATGAACACAAACGCACGGCAGGTGTCAGTGTTAACCAGCAGTCAGAATAACAACCCGAAGAGGGCGACGAGCACGCGCTACAGTTCCAGGGATGCCACGACGCGATTTCCAACCCCGTCCACTCAGCTACGCGTTTCCAAAGTCCCGCAACAGTGACGTTTCACCTATCCACAAACCCAACCTCTAAGCCCCTCAAGAAAAGGACGGCTCAACCGAAGGCAAAAGTCCTAATCGCTCAAAACCCCTAAGGCTCGCTCACCACCTGCGTCTTCCCCATGCCGCCGGCTGCCGGGACACCGCCCCCGGGCCCGGCTGTGCGCGCTGGTGCGTGCGTCATCAGGCTGCGCCGCGAACCCCACCCCGGGCCGGTGGCGCCTGGTGCGTGCGTCATCCGGCGGCGCCGCACAGCGCCTCAGGGCCCAAGGCCTGCTGGGGAAGACAGGAGGGCGTCAGGGTGCGGGGACCTGGTTTGACTTCTCCGAACTAGCCAGCGGGAAAAGGGCTTCGGGATCAGAGCCGACGTGCAGTGACTCCGGCAGATACTCAGCTGCAAACACGGTTTCCCCCATGGTTTCCTAGGTGTTCGCTGTGAGTTGTTAGGCAGGACCGGACGTTGGAGAAAACCTTGATATACACATATCCACAGGCCGACTGTGCTCTTGTGGGCAGCTAAGAGCTTTGTCCTCCACGAACCGTGAGCCCCAGGGGCTGTGCTGGCGCCTGGAACCCGTCGGGCGCGCCGGGCTGTGACGCGACGCGTCGCCGTGGCAACGCGGACTCGCGCGAGGTTCCGCGGCCCAAGCTAGGAGACGCTGTTGCCTCCCCGGGGCTGCGCGTGCGGCCTCGGCCCAGCTGCAGAGCTGGCTTGCTCGCCCCTGTCCCGCAGCTGTGAAAGTCACAAAGTCACGACGTAAAATCAGATCTGAGCTCACGGAAGTGTCATTAAAAACAGCTCACTTTTTATCCTTAGGTAATTTGTTCAATTTAGGGGAAAAAGAACAAGTATTTTTGGATCGTGTACTCGGCTTTACAGTTACGGAAGAGGGACGGGATGGAGGCACTGTGTGAACGTTGAGGAAGGCGGTGAACAGACCCTTGGCCCGAGAGCGACCGAGCCCCAGCGCAGGAGGCCCGCATCCTAGGTCTCCAAGACTGTTCCTGTCGTTCCTAATCGAGGCATACATATGGATGTTAGCCTTTAGGAATATTAATGATTGTTACACCTCTGATCCGAAGCATAGTTTTTCCTTGTCACATGATTTGTAAGTGATGACTGCCGTTCTGCAGGGGGGTTTTTGTACTTTTTTTTTTTTTTTTTTGGTACCGGGGATCGAACTTGGGATCTTGCGCTTTCGAGGCAGGCAGCAACACCACTGAGCTAAATACCCGGCTTAATTTTTTTTTTTTGTAGGTTTTGATTTAGATGTGAAATGTGTATATTAACCTTTCTTGCTGAGTTGGTCAAGTAGGCTTTTGTAAAAAGAAATTACATGTGAAAGTAAATTTCATAAGGTAAAATACAGTTTTTGAAGTTAAAAACTGCTTATTTTATTAGGAAGGTCTTTTTCCCCTAAATCTTACAAAGACCATATGCAATCTATGTAAGGTTCTCATTGCCTGAGTTAACATTATACTTATTCCTACCACTGCTTAATATAAGGTACAGGAAAAAAACCTTTTGCTTATGTAACCATACAATACATATAATACCATATATAACCATATAGTTTTTTCAAATAAGAATGATTTAATAAACTGAAGGACCTTAGTTAGCATAACAGACTCCATATTGTTGCCTGACCCACATGCCTGTCCTTTAGATGAACCCAGAAAGAGAAAGTTTAGAAATCTCCACCCCTTGGAAAGCCCCTTTAGAAATAACAGGAAGAAAATGAACTATCCTGAGTTGTGGCTTTGAATTGTTCTAACCTCAAGACGTTCCGCTTATGTATATTTTGCTTGTTTTGCTAGTTTTCTCAAATGGGAGGCCTGGAAACTGCTGGCCTCAAAAGTGTATAAAACCTGTTTGTCTCCCCCGAGTCGGGGCTCGAGTCCGATACTTTGCTCGGGTCTGGCCGGTAATAAACTCCTGTGTGGACTATTACATTGGTTTCCAGTTGGTTCTATTTCATTGGGTCTAACATAAACCAGTGCTTTACAAGTTGCACACATTTTAATTAGGGTCAAATATTGCAGTTTAGATGTCAGCTGTTATCTCTGTAACAAGGGTACAATGCTAACACCCCAATTTGAAACTAGAGGCCTGAGTAAGCCTCCACATCAGAGGAAATCCATTTTGCTGGTACCCACTGAGGTTCTTCCTGAGCCTTCTGTATGGCAGACAACAACTGGGCACATGCGTCTTGCAAATTGTCATTCACAATCACATGATCAAAAACCTGCCCAAACTGAGTCTCCATCTCTTGCGCTAAGTCTTCATCCTTTGGAAAAA
Source organism: Heterocephalus glaber (assembly GCF_000247695.1). The sequence continues at coordinate 204,702 of NW_004624899.1, read as the reverse complement.
TAGAAAAATATGGACAGCACAGACTTACTGGGACAAAGAAATAATACACAGTCTGTCACACCGTCACCTTCAGTTGGGCTGCTTACTAGAACAATGAGTCAAATGTCCTCTATTCTAAACTACAAAATGTAGTAATAATTTGTAGATAATTATTCCCCTCAACTTCTGACAGTTATTTTACCCCATTTCTACACACTTGAAGCTTTCAAACCAGCATAAAAATAAAAAACTAGTTTACATAAAACTTAAATGAACAGAGGCCGGGGATTTAGCTCAGTGGTCCTGCTGCCTGCCTTGCAAGTGGAAGGACCCGAGTTTGATCCCTGGCACCAAAAAAACCCCAAAAAACAAAAAACAAAACAAAAAACCTTAAATGAACATTAATCTAATAGAAATGACATCATTTTGTAACACAAGATGGCCAGTTTTCACGAAGATGGTGTGACAGTTCTGTTGAATTATATCTAAATTATCCTTTGCTTTCTGGTGGTTTTATTTACCTATAGTATTATTTATTTCTTTTTTCTTTTTTTTTTTTGATAGGGTCTTGTTATGTTCAGGCTGGGCCTCGAACCTGTGGTGATCGTCCTGCCTCAGCCTCTGGAGTGCTGGAATATTATCTACTTCTATGGTTGTGAAATGTTCATTCAGGGAAGAGCATTGGGCTTCACTTGTCGCTAATGCATCGTATTCAGTGCTGTTATTTTCTTTTTGTCCATGACAATGGAAACATTTTAACTTGCTCCCAATACAATTTTAATTGCAAATACAAATGCAGGCCCTGAAATCCTGTGGTGTTACTCCTTTACAAGATGATCATTCTCATGATGCTGAAACAGTTTTGTTGATTTGTTTAGACTGCCACAAAAATGAGAACACAGTGGGCCAGGGATTTAGCTCAGTGGTTTCGCCACCTGCTGTGCAAACACAAGGACCCAAGTTCGATCTCCGGTACCAAAAAAAAAAAAAAAAATTGAGAACACAATTTCAAAAGCCCTAAGGACTCAGAATACGGCCACAGACTCCACTGCTCCAAACACAAGCTGGAGACTTTCATGGTCATTGAAAAACATGAAGATAAAAATAGGAAAAGATGAAGAAGGACAATATAAAGACACTTCTGCTTGCTTTGGCAGCACATATACTGTACTAAAAGTGGAACACTATGGAGATTAGCAATGGCAATCGCCCCTACACAAGGATGATGTGAAAATATTTGTGAAAGTCTTATTTTTAATTTGTTTTGCAAGGTGAATTCACTACTGAACATTACTGAACTGTACACTTAAAATGGTTTTGAAGGTAGCTTTTATATTACACGTTTAACACCTCTCCCCAACACACACAAGTAAGTAAGCTGTAATAGCTTGATCTGAGTGATGGTGACATGGGTGTGTACATGTGTTAAACTCCACTGAGTTGCACACTTGTGATTTATACACCTTTAGTGAATCATATGGTATGGCTCAAAATATCTAAAGTGGATTTAATGGGGAAAAATAACCAGAAAAAAAATCACCTATTCTAGAACAAGTTCACTGAATTAATCCAACCTAGTTTGGCTCCTCTATTATTACCATCATTGTTAACAGACATTTTTGCAAGATACCTCATACTACAGATGAGATATACTCATAAGAGCATTTTTAAAAATAAGTGTTTGCACACCTGTAACCTCAGACTTGGGAGGGTTAGGCAGGAGGATGACTGCGAGTTCGAGGCCAGCCTGAACTGCACAGTGAGTTCAAGGTAGTACAAGGCAGGCCTGAACTACATAGTGAGACCTTATCTCAAAACAAACAAAAAATAATCCCTCCCTAAAAAAGTTCAAGTAAAAATAATCTGTTCAAATATACAAGCACACATAGTATATTTTTAAATGATGGATAGGCTTGTACACACCCAGTTACTGTTTAGTTTTGCAAACTGTGGCTTGAGAATTTTTTTTAAAGTTAGACCTCCTCCCCCAAAATAAAAAAAAATCATAGCATTTATTAAACTTTATTTTTAAATCAATAAGTGATGTCCAGTAAAAAGGGTAAATCATAAAGACATTACTCATTATAAACAAACAGACATATTTTAATGTAGGGATCCTGTGGAAACAAGACAGTGTACTTTTCTGAAACATTTTATTGAGCGGCTTCTAGGGAGAAGGGCAAAGAAGGGGCCAGAGGGACTGAGGTCAAGGTCCTCTGCCCACAGCCCAACCAGCCTCCATGGCCTCACCATCACTGAAATCGATGCAGGGACTTTAACTTGATCTACCTTGAGCTCATGTCCACAAAGTAGTCAGTAATGACCTTGGCATTTTTCCGAGATTGTTTCATACAACTCATGTTAGATGGCTTTATAAATATGATATAAGGGGCCGGGGATTTAGCTCAGTGGTTCCGCCGCCTGCCTCAAAAGCAGAAGGACCCAAGTTCAATCCCTGGTACCAAAAAAATAAATAAATAAATAAATAAATAAATATGACATAGGGCTTCAGTTCACGGGTTCGAGCCACTTGAATATCCTACATAGAAAAATTAAGTGCACGTTTAAAAACAGAAGTTCCAAATTCCTTTAGTTGATGATGAATGTTCTCAAACTTTCTAAGGTCAGAAATTAGCAATTATTTTTAGCTAAAGTATAGTATCATATACTGCAAATTGCTCAATTGTAAAAAAAATTTTAAAAATACAGAGATGGGTTTCTAGAATGAAAATTAAGCTCAAATCCTGGCTCTTCTTTCTAGTTATCACTAGCTATTGAAATCTTACTTGCTGATTAAGTCCTATACACGACAGAATCTTCCTTACGGATGGAGGATCTCATACGACAAATACAGAAACTCCAGATGGAGCAGCTGTTTTGTCCTCTCTTTCATTTCCTTTTGCTGTCCCTCATATTGGACCCTACTGCCAGCTTCGCACTGACCACTGGCTTTGACCCAATGAAGAAAAAGCCCTCTTTCTCTCATTCTCTATAGCACACATGGTATATTTTTAAATGATGAAAGAAAATGTGAGGATGACAGAAACTGGGCCTACACACGGCACACTCTTCCCCTTACCTAGACTTGCTCGCCCCTGGTGGTTCCACACGGGCTGTCTGGGAAGCAGCACAGATGTGACAGTATAGGAAGCTCACCTCCTCTGTGAGCCCATTCCTAGGTCCCTCCCAAGAAGCTACCTTGGGGCCGGGGATCTAGCTCAGTGGCACCGTGCCTGCCTCACAAGCACAAGGTCCTGAGTTTGATCCCTGGTACTGCAAAAACAAAAACACAAACCAAGAAGCTACTTTGATGTGTTTTCGATCAAGGTCAACTCAAGAAAGATCCTACTTTTTCTCTATGGCCAACCACTCAGTTCATTTTTTGTGTCTGAAAAGCAAGCCTTCAGCCCCAGTTGAAAGAAAATGTTAGCAACTGATGCTCCAAGTATCAACCTGACTTAGATAAAAGAGTGACAGATAAATGCTTCAGCTCTTGCCTATAGCATGTGCACGACGCACTCAGGACTGCAGAGGCCAATGGAAACTACCCCACTGCAGACCCACCTGAGGCTCTAAGTCCAGGACACAGACCCGTCCCTCATCAAGAACCGAATGAACAGCTTCCACCCTGGTGCCGTACAGGGGACCTTTGTGCTCACCATACTCCAGCATCCCGCCAGGACGGGACAAAGGAAACGAGCTGCTTCTGTAAGTCAGCACTGGTAGAATGTAATGACAAATGCCCATAGGATGGAAGGTAAATACATAGATTTTTCTGGGGAAAAAAAAGTTGGTTAATATTCAGCAGGAGAAAAGAGTATTGGAGAACTATGCCTTATCTATTTCCTCAAGTTCTCTGAAATGTGCAATCCAGTTCTGTTCCTTTCTAAGCCCAGAGCTGCTGTGCTAGGACACCAACGTACATTTCCTTGCTCAGCTCTTCAGAAACGAGAGAAGCTGCCCCAGGAGCTTTGGATAACGCATAAAAATGGAGAAGTTATTTTGAATGTCAAACAACCAGCAGCAAGAATTAGCTTCTGCAGCCCGGCAGAGGAGGCAGGTGTCAGGATGAGGCCTGTGCCTTTGGTGCGGGTTCAAGCGTGTGTTCCGAGACTGTGCCCGGAGTGCACGGGTCACTTAACCATCCTCCAGGCTTATTTGTTCCGGGAGGACTAACCGTTATTAAAGTATCTAATTACACCCTGCTTTCACAAGATTCCATAGTTAAAAATACTTTTCCAGAATCGCAAACCCAGTTTTCTAAATCGAACCCAGAGGGAACAAACTCAGAGTCTGACTCCTGTTCATCTTGTCACTAGGGGATACTTGTCATCTTTCACTCAGTAAATTAAACTCAATTCTCAGGCAGCCTTCACTCCCAGTTTCAAGTTTGTTAGAGACAGACCATGTTTTAAATCTGTGCACCCCCAACCGTTTGCCAAAGGCATCAGTGCTTTGCAAGGATAGACTTATTGCTAGGAAAGGCGAATAAGGAGACTTGAGGTGCCGTGGTGCATCTCTCCTTCATATGAGCAGTCAAAATAACTGAGGGTTGCTTCCCGCTAGGCACAGGCGCAGTCTAGGATTGGAGAGCACACAGGTCAGTCTCAGAATTGACAGGCACATGGCAGACACTGCTAAACTAATTGACTGTGATGAATTCCGTTAGCCAAAGGCTAGGATACTATTGGGGCCTGACTGTCCTAGCTTGCCAGTCTTCTTAGTCACCTGTTGGCTGCAGAGCTCAGCTGTACGGTGGCCTTTTTTGCAGTTTCCTGTTTTATTTCGAGACAGTCTTGCTAAGTCACCACGTTGCCCATATTGTGCTTTCATTTACAACCCTCCTGCCCACCCAACCTTCCAGAGTGCTGGGCTTACAGGAGCTTACAACCACACCCGGCTGGAAGACGTCTATAAATTGTAGAAAAACCAAGACATTTACATAGTATTCATCACTGGCATTCCAATTTCTCCGTTTTGTTTTTTGGTACCGGGGATCGAACTCGGGTCCCTCCTCTCGCGCAGCAGGCGGCTCCCTCCGTTTTTGGTAAGAAGCTGTTGCGCGGGTCCAGTTGGAGAGGGTCTCTGCCACAAGCTCCGCCCAGTACCAAGCGGGGCGACGTTAACAAACCGGGCGGCCGGGCGGGCTCCCATCCACGCAGCGCCCACCCGACCCTGGGTCTGGACTGTGCCTTGCCGCTCGCGAAAGGCGACCTGGAAGAACAGCCCGACCCGAGGCCGGTCGGCAGTGCCGCCTGCCGGGTGAAAACGTCGGCTGAGGCTCGGCGCGCGCCCAGTGGGAGGGAAGCGGCGACCCGCGCGGCGCAGGAGGCGCAGGAGCGCGCGAGCTCTGCACCCGAAGGGAGCTGGCTTCCTCCCTGCCGAGGACTTTTACCACAGATAACGGTTTCCTTTATAGTAGCAGAAGTTAGTATTTGTAGAAACTGTGATGTCAAAATATTTAACTATTTTGACTTTTTTTCTTGTTTTTGTTTCTGGGGTTTTCTGCTTTAAAATATATACATATACATATACATACATACATATATATCCAGTTAGCTGAAAGAACTTTTAATTTCTAAATAAAACAGCATTAAGTATACGGTTTTATAGAAATTAGCTTTTATTTAGCAACTAGTGGTTACACTGTGCAAATACTGTAATGACTTCTGATTTTTGTAATAACAGAGCATGTCAAACGAAAAGCTGATGTTGAGTGTACTAACATTTCATTTTAAACTGTTCTTCACAGACTGAATAAAAACCCGCAGTCGGTTAAAAAAAAAAAAATTAGCTTCTGAGTCTTACCTGTGACTATGTATGAGGCTGTCAAATGTTTCCTTCGACACATAGTGATACGCCCATTCACCTCATAGCCCTTCGGGAAACGAGTAGAGTCTATTAAAAAAGGGAATGAAAGGTTTCAGAATCTTCAAAATGTTTTTATTTGTTACCAGTATGTATTTGTATAAAGGTGTCCAATAAAAATACATGATCAGATAAGTAAATAAAATGCTAGAACCAAAAAGAGAAACCAGAATTGCTGGTAAGAAAGTACATGTTCAAAAAAATCAGTTAATCTGTCAGTCTTCATTGAGAGTTTATAGTGTGGAAAAGACCGTGTTAGGCTGCTCCTAAAGGAACACCTGCTGTTACCTCAGAAGAGGCACCCGTGGGTTGTGTGTGGGCCCAGCATGCCTTATGCAACACCAACAATCTCGAGTTTGTACGTTACATTTCTGATTATCTCATTTATTCCCCCACATTCCTGGAGAGGTGAAATGTTACTGTCCACATCTACTGATAAGCAACTGAAGCTTCTGGAGAGTAACCAACTTGTTCACATTCATCAGATAGTGAAAAGCAAAGCTGAAACTAAAACCAAGTATTCTGCCTCTTCCTACACTGTTTTTTTCTGCTATTCTGATTGTCTCAGATTTGAGGCAGAGAAAGCCCGTGACTTTCTGTAGCCTTGCGAGATGCATTAATGCCCATATGGGAATCATGATCAGTTTTGGAGATTACTAAGAGGGAAAGACTGGCCAGGTCTAGACTCCATCTGATTCTTTGGTATGAACTGATAGAATTGTACAAGTTCATCAAATATCTAAAAGTGACTTACTATCTGCTCATCTACTTTTTCAACCAACACACGCTATGTGCCCATGAAGTTCCAGTCATTTCATTAGGCTCTGAAAACTCTGTAACACACACTTCAACTCTGTCTTGCATGTTGCAGCGCTAACCTATTTCCCACTACAATGAAGTCCCTCTCTCTCTCTTTCTCTCTCTCTCTCTCTCTCTCTCTCTCTCTCTCTCTCTCCCTTTGTCCAGGCAACAGTGGCAACATGCGTGCCAGGCACACACTCTATTACTGACCTACAGTCAGCCCTTTAACTCTTTTATTTTGAGACAAGGTCTTGCTAAGTTGTCCAGCCTGGCCTCGAACTTGTCATTTTCTTGTCTCAGCCTCCTGAGTAGCTGGGATTATATGTGTTTACCACCATGGCCTACAACAAATTACCCTTGGTCATAATGTTTTCTGAATTTTCATTTGACAGAGTTTATGATGAATCAGATCAACATCTGATGACATCAACAAATGGAAATGACCAAAGAGGGACTTGAAGTATACCTTAAAATATCAAAGGAATTACAGATCCTCAAGGGGCTTAAAAAGCACGTGTCATCTTGGGGTAATTTTTGTTTTTTCTTTATTTGATCCTCTCTTCATATCCTAAGAGTTCCTACACAGCTTCCCACTTAAAACAAAAAAATATAGCAAGAACTTAAAGCTCCCAAGTGACACCGAATTGTGTTCATCTAAACCTAAGATGAGTCCTTCTCCTCTGTTTTTGTTGGACTGAAATTTTATAAGGTTAAAGTCTATGAGTTCCTGCATAATCTGAGGTATCTATTTTGCTTTGTTTTAAAGACAGGGGTCTTGCTATGTAGTTCAGGCTGGCCTTGAACTCACTATGTAGCCAAGGCTGGCCTCAAACTCTCAGCGATCCTCCTGCCTCGGCCTCCTAAATGCTGGGGTTATAGGCATGCTTGGCTCCTTCCCCACCCTGTCATACCCTTGGTATGTGTGAGGGTCCTAACTGATTTCCACATTCCTCACTCAAAGATTTTCATTTCACCTGGGTGTGGTGTCACACACCTGTGATCCAAGGGCTCTGGAAGGCTGAGGCAGCATGGGCAACTTAGTGACTTACCAAGACCCTTTATCACAATAAAAAGAAAGAAAGACATGTAAAAGGGGTTGGGAACACAGCCCAGTGCAAAAGCCCTGGGTCCAGTCTTCAGTATGCCCCTCCCAGTCATCTTAGTACCCTGTCACAACTTTAGCCCCTTTCACGTGCATTAGAGACTATGAATTATCTACTTTCTATGGACTTGAAATCAAAAGTTCTATCTCAAGTCTTTTTCTTCTCTATTTTTACAACAAAGAATGTTTCCTTAGAGTGATTTTTAGAGATTTTTCTGGATTACCCCTACTATGGAAGAATAATAGATTATAGTTTTAGAATGCAGCTCTTCAATGTTTTAAAAAGCAGACACAGCTGTAGGAGAAGTGAACAGAGAAGTCTGAAAGGTCACATCTGAGGGATGGTGGTGATGGTGAAGTAAAGGAGCCCTAGGTAAAAGGAAATCAGAAAATCACCATGTATGGTAAAAATATTCTAAAAATTTATATAAAGTTATGTATGCAAATATTAAAATTTTTAGAAAAAAAATAAGCTGAGTGAAGAGCCAAGCACAGTGCTAGGAAATGGTAAGTACTGAATCAGCGCTGGCTTGTTGCTAAATATCAGATTTCCTGAACGGTCATCTGTAGATTGTTAGAAATGGAGAAAACAGAGTCACCTTTAAAAGCCCTCGCTGGCTTCTGCTGGACATCAGTCCTCTTTATTAAAATGAGTGCAGGGTACCAGATAGGGCTGTGCAGTGACACCTCGGGTGGGCTTTGCCGGGTTCCCTAGGTCGGGAGAGGGAGGCCGGGTCCCAAGCGTAGGCTGGCAAGAACTGGAAGTGCAACCATGAAGTTGAAGGAGACAAAACCGAGGCAAAAGCCACCACATCGTGGTCAATTTCAGACAAAGGGCATTAAAGTTGTGGGAAAATGGAAGCAGGTGCAGATTGACCCAAATATGTTTGCAGATGGACAGATGGATGACTTGGTGTGCTTTGAAGAACTGACAGATTACCGGTTGGTCTCCCCTGCCAAGAATTCCTCCAGTCTCTTCAAAGAGGATCCCAAGAAGAGAAAGGCACAAACAGTTTCAGAAGAGGAGGAAGAAAGACAAAGAAAAAGATCAAATTGAAGAAGAATAAAGATGTGGTACTAGTTACTGAAGAAACCTCTACCCAGAAAGAGTTTGAGGTCAAAGATCCTGAGCCAGAGCCCCATGGAGATGACACTGTTTGTCCTGGTCCAGAGGAAGGGAAAGTAGCATCAGAAACCCTGGTACAAACTGTTCCAAAAAAGAAGAAAAACAAGGGGAAAGAAAAAATTAGAGCCTTCCCAAAGCACTGCCCCTAAGGTGCCCAAAAAAGCTAAGACATGGATGCCTGAAGTGCATGACCAGAAAGCAGATGTGTCAGCCTGGAAGGACTTATTTGTACCTAAGCCAGTTCTCCGAGCACTCAGCTTTCTAGGCTTCTCTGCACCCACACCTATCCAAGCCCTGACCTTGGTGCCTGCCATCCATGACAGGCTGGACATCCTGGGGGCTGCTAAGACAGGAAGTGGGAAAACTCTTGCCTTTGCCATCCCAGTGATGCATGCAGTGCTGCAATGGCAGAAGAAGCCTTTGCCCATCCCAAGTAACGCTGGAGTGCCATCTGGAGAGACCCAGACAGAGGCTGGAGCTGAGACTGAATCACCAAGCAAGGCCGGAAGTGAGTCTGCAGTGCTGCCCAGTGAGGCTGGAGTTGAGACTGTAGCACTCCCCAGTGATTCTGAGTTGAAGGCCAGAGCCAAGACCCATGCCTCCATCTCAGACCAGAGCCTGCTCTGTGATGCTGCTGCTGCTGGTGAAGGGCCTTCTTCTCTGATAGAAGAGGAACCTGTCCCCAAACAGATTGAAGCTGAGGAAGAAATGCTTGATGGAGAACTGACTGGTGAGTTAAAACAGGAGTTAGATGACAATATTGCTACCTATAAAACACATCCAAAGCGTCCCCTGCTTGGGCTGGTTCTGACTCCCACATGAGAGCTGGCCGTCCAGGTCAAACAGCATATTGATGCTGTGGCCAAGTTTACAGGAATTAAAACTACTATTTTGGTTGGTGGGATGTCCACACAGAAGCAGGAGAGGATGTTGAACTGCCATCCTGAGATTGTGATTGCCACGCCAGGACAGCTGTGGGAGCTTGTTAAAGAAAAGCACTCTCATTTAAGCAACCTTCAGCAGCTCAGGTCCCTGGTAGTAGATGAACTGGACCTGATGGTTGAGAAAGGTCATTTTGCTGAGCTCTCACAGCTGCTAGAGATGCTCAATGATTCCCAGTACAACCCAAAGAGACAGACACTTGTTTTTTCTGCTACACTGACCCTGGTACATCAAGCTCCTGCTCAACTGCTTCATAAGAAGCATGTTAAAAAAAATGGACAAAACTGCCAAACTTGACCTCCTCATCCAGAAGACTGGCATGAGAGGCAAGCCTAAAGTCACTGATCTCACAAGGAATGAGGGCACAGTGGAGACGCTGACAGAAAGATCCATTGTGAGACAGACGAGAAAGACTTCTACCTGTACTACTTCCTAATGCAGTACCCAGGCCGCAGCTTAGTGTTTGCCAACAGCATCTCCTGCATCAAACGCCTGTCGGGACTCCTCAAAGTCCTGAATATCATGCCATTGACTCTCCATGCCTGCATGCACGAGAAGCAGAGGCTCAGAAACCAGGAGCAGTTTGCCCAGCTGGAAGATTGTGTTCTCTTGGCAACAGATGTGGCAGCTCGAGGTCTGGATATTCCTAAAGTCCAACATGTCATCCATTACCAGGTCCCTCACACCACAGAGATTTACATCCACTGAAGTGGTCAAACTGCTCGTGCCACCAGTGAAAGCCTCAGCCTGATGCTGATGGGGCCTGAGGGTGTAGTCAACTTTAAGAAGATTTACAGGACCCTCAAGAAAGATGAGGATATCCCACTCTTCCCTGTGCAGACAAAGTACATGGATGTAGTCAAGGAGCGAATCCGCCTAGCTCAACAAATCGAGAAGGCTGAGTACCAGAACTTCCAGGCTTGTCTGCACAATTCTTGGATTGAGCAGGCAGCGGCTGCCCTCGAGATTGAGCTGGAAGGAGAGATGTATAAGGGAGGAAAAGCAGACCAGCAAGAAGAGTGTCGGCGACAAAAGCAGATGAAGGTCCTGAAGGAGCTGCGCCATCTGCTCTCCCAGCCCTTGTTCAAGGAGGACCTGAAAACCAAGTATCCCACTCAGTCTGGCAGGCTGCCCCCGGTCGCTGCTGCCCCGAGGAATGGTGAGTCTGCGCTGAGCTGCCTCTCCAGACAGAAGAGGAGGCCCAGAGAACAGCGGCAGGCACCGCTGCAGCCAAGCACAGGTGCTGTGTGACCACTGCCCAGTCAGGCTGTGGGAGGCCCAACAGCACTGTCTGTCCCCCTCTGATCCTGTGACTCCCTCCTTCCTTCCTCCGTGTGCCACTCCACCACCCCCATAAAGAAAATCTGCTCTTCCTCCCTGTAGCAAGAGAAACCCCATGCAGATTTGTGTCGTGGAGTAAGAATTCTATGCCGCAGCTTCATCTTTCTGTACTCGTGTTTACAGGCTTCTTGTGTGTTCAGCTTGTTCTCTTGAATTAAACAAATGGTCAGAGAAAAAAAAAAATGAGTGCAGCTGGAAATACTTCAGCACTACCCCTTATGTCCTAAAGGACAGACATACATGACAAAGATGGCATAGTTCAGTAAGATCAGCCCTTAGAAGAGGTAAAGTTTTATTAAGTGACTAAGAGAGAAGCACAGAACGTACGTAGCACAGCACTTTGAAAATGGCCGGGGTTAAATTCAATGAGTTGTCTTCTCAGTTCATTGACTCCAACACCAGAAGGCCCTAAACACAAAAGTCACATCCAGAGTCATCAGACATGGATCAGTATGTGGTGAAATTACTTCAGTGGTTCTATCACAGAAACTTGAGCAAATATTTTTAGGGAAATTACAGAACAAGCCCAGAAAACTCTTGGAAACTTTCCTGGTGGCCGGGAGTAACTCACACAGCTGACTGCTGGGAGCTGAGGCAGGGATGGTGGGACCCTGACATCCAGCGCTCTGAGGTAACACTGGGCGCTGGGAGAACTGGCTGCCCTTGACTCTGATAATCTGAGACATCTTGCATTTCTACTTCAAATAAAACTGCTACTGAATCCCAACCAGAAATTGGCCTTGGTGACCACAGAGTCTGTGACTTCCAGATTCAGGACCCGTTTGCAGTGGGTGGGGTCAGCAGCAGCTTTTCCGGTGGGAAGTGGAGCTGACTCCTGTGCAGCCCCCTGGGCGACGCTTAGATGGGGCCAGGCTGGGATCAGTGCCCTGCTGCTCTGCCTGGGGTCCTGAATAATTCCCGAACAAAGGGCCTTGCTTTCCACTTTGCCCCAGCCCTGCTGATTTGGCCTCTCCTGCCTGCCAGGCATGTTGCCTGCTCTCGGGGCTGCCCTGCTCACTGTGAGCAGGGGCTGGGGCAAGAGGCAAGTTTCCACTGCTATTTGCACAACTTTGCACACACGGTGGCCACAAAATCAGGTCTCTCTGCTCAACATTTCCCTGGGCCAGGGCCGGGGATTTAGTTCAGTGGTGCCGCTGCCTGCCTTGCAAGCACAAGGTCCCGAGTTTGACCCCCGGTACCGCAAAAAAAGAAAAAATTTCCCCGGGTTTTTAGCATCAAAGATACAGTACAAAAGATGTAGACTCTTTGCTAAAGGATGTTTGAGAGACAGGGCCTTATTATATAGCTCAGACCGTGTAGTCCAGGCTGGCCCCAAACTCATAGTGATCCTCCTGCCTCTGCCTGCCAACCAACCCCAGTTGTTGTAAAGGAGATTTCCTAAGAAAATGGGCTGTAAGGATTTCTTTTCATAATATAGATTAATGGCCCAGAATGGGAGTTACACTATCTATGCTTATAGAACAAATTCTAAACAAGCAAAAAAACCCTCCTTTGTAGCCTTGTCATCACACACATTGATACACACCGTGCCACACTACATTCAACTGGAGATAAACATTTTTGTAAAGCTTGCTACAGTAAAAGATGACTTATAAGCACGGGAAGTAGGCTTTAAAAAAGCTATTTACAAGGCGCTCCCTAAAGAATTTCCTCTTTTCCCACCGCTCCCAGGGCAGGACCCCAGCTCCGGAGGACCTCGCAGGGGCGCGGCTCGCACGTACCCACGAGCACGAGCACGGCCAGGCGGGGCCGGGCGGGCGGCACTGGTACCTGGCCACCTCCTCTTACGGGGCCACCGGGCCGGCCGAGGCGCGACTTCCTGCGACAGAGGCGCAGGCTGCGGCGGAAGCCAGGGCGGGGAGGCGAGCACGGATGAGACGGGCCGCGCTGTCTGTGCGAGGCGGGCGCGGAAGAGGCAGGGCGTCTCCGGGAGAGCGCTGGGGCGGAGCTCGGGGGGCGGGGCGCGGAGGTGCCTGTGAGGGGCCAGCGTCTTTCCCTCAGAGCCCGCGGTTCCTGCTCTCCCGCGCCGGCACCTCCACGTCTGGAAAGCGCGTCCGCAAACGGCATCCGGCGGACGGACACGGACCCGGCTGCCGTCCTCACCCACCCAGAAAGAAGCTCTGCCCGCTGCCCGCTGGTCCCTCCTTTTCGGGAAGAGAGAAAGGCAGACCAGAACACGTGGGGACCGAGATGACCGGGACCGACTCGCGGGACGCTTGGCTTTCAGCTGACTCGGAGCCCGCGCCCGCGCGAGCCTTCAGTCCCCCGCGCGGAGAACACAGCGCTGCCTCGGGCTTGTTCAGTTATGAGTAAGATGCAGAACCGTAGGGAAAACACAAAAACAGGACACACATTTTTAAACATCTCCCAAGAAAGCTGATTTTAAAAAAAGAAATAATTTGCTTTGCCTTTAACTTGCATTTCCTGTAAGTAATCTCTCTGCTGGTTACGGGATTTTATTTTCTTCCTTAAACAAGGGTTCGTTGAAATGTAAAACTGGCCCTGCCCAGGGGTGGCCAGGCACAGGTAAGCAGTGAAGAAACTGTACTGGCACCTGCAGCACCCAGAGCTGGTCCAGACTCTTGTTTCTGCTTCCGCGGGACCTCCAAACAATTGTTATAAACTCCAAGAAAAAAATTTTCAGATTACTTTGTACCTGGTTGTTTATGCAACTGTTTGTATCACTGCAGTAATATATAAGGAGAATTTGTTCATAGGATAAACTGATCTGTATCATGTTCTTTTCTCAACCCTTTTTTAAAAATAGGCATTTTAGACTGGGTGTGGTGGCACACGCCCGTAATCCCAGCACTTGGGAGACAGAGGCAGGAGGATCGCTGAGAGTTTGAGGCGAGCCTGTCTCAAAAAATAAACAAACAGGGCTGGGGATGTAGCTCAGTGGTGCGGTGCCTGCCTGGTAAGCACGAGGCCATGAGTTCACTTCCCAGTACCAAAAAAAAAAAAAAGCATTTTAAAATACAAAGAAAACACTCCAATATCAGTTCCCTCTTCTGATAAGTAAGCACATTTTTCTGACTGAGATATGTCAACAGGTTTGAAAGGAGATGTTTATTGAGGGATAGATTCATAAAGCTTAATTACTTTCATTTTAAAATATCTCCATAGTCAGTTTGTTTGTTTGTTTAGAGACAGGGTCTTTCTATGTGGTTCAGGCTGGCCTTGAACTCATAGTGATCCTCCTGCCTCAGCTTTGCCAGTGCTGGGATCACAGGTATGAGCCACCATGCCCAGCTGCACTAAATCAAATATTTAATCATTGATCTGACCCTTAAAATATTATCTCTTCTCCTTAAAAATCATCCAGTTAAGCATTCATTGTGTGGCACTGAAAAACCTTGTACACAGCTCTATGTGGGTGCCCAGGAAATCAAACAGTTTACCTTCTGAAAGTTCCTCTGGACGTGTGTTGAGTGCAGAAAGAGATGTGAAAAAGCTAAGCCTTTCAGAAGAGCAAGCCAGCCATCAAAGAAAGCAAACGACCTGAGCAGGCATCCATGTCACATTAGCAAATGCCTGACGGGGTAAGGCCTGGCAAGGGCTCCAAGACCCACTTGTCCTTACTCTGACACTGACTACAAGACCCTTCCTGGGATCTTTTTATCCTTGAAGACTCTTGATTGGGATAAAATGGGATTTGAAGCCGGGTACGGGTGTACAATCCTGTAATCCCAGGAGGCTGAGGCAGGAGGATTCCAAGTTGCAAGTGTTTCAAATTAAAAAATAAAAAGAGGTTGGGGATGGGGCTCAGTGCACAGGCCCTAGGTTCAATCCCTAGCACTGGAAATAATAATAATAATTAAAAGGACATAAGAAAGAGAGATTCCTGCCCCTCTCTCAAAGGCATCACTGTGCAGCGCTGTGCTGTACGGGCCTGTGGTGGACAGCGCAGCAGGGCCAAGGTGCAGCAAGCAGCCTGTGGCCTGAACAGCCTCATCCGTCTGAAAGCTAATGTCCTCTCGGCTGCCCCTCTACCACAGGGGACCAAAATCCAAAGCAAATTGATTTTGGTGGTTGACTAGACATCTTGAAATAGCCATATTTTCTGGATTTTACATTTTCAACATTTTATTTTATTTTCTACTCTTTTTGGTACTGGAGATCGAACTTGGGACCTTGCACTTTCGAGGCAGGTGGAGGAACCACTGAGCTGAATCCCCGGCCCTGTATTTTCTACTTTTTTGGTGCTGGGGATAGAACCTAGGCCTTGCACCTGCCAGACAAGTGCTCTGGCACTGAGCGGCACCCCCGCCCCCAGGCTTTCTAATTGGCCTCCTAACCACGAGCCAGGCCAGCAGCCGCGAGGCACTGCAGGTCACATTACCCCTCACTCCCCATCAGGTGAATGCTGGCGTGCCTGCCTCAGTGTCTGGCATCAAGCACTGACTGCTCCCTCCTTGAGCTTCCACAAGGACCAGGCTCGGGCACTTGAGGCTGCGCCTATGAGGGCCCCGTAGGGCTGGTCACCCCTGAAGGACAGGCTTCCTTCCGGACAGTAACCCCAGTGACCTCAGGCGCGCCAGAGCGGTCCAGGCACTGCCCTGAGCACTTTCCCTGTGGAGAGAATCCTCTGCTGTGGAGACCCGGCCAGAAGGGCAGAGAGGTGGAGTTCCAGGGTAACAGACCCAGCCTCACACCAGACAGCAGGCCCAAGCCCACGGGGCCTCCCCTGTGCCCCCCCCCCGCCGGCCCTCAGCCTCTGCCACAGCCTGGGGCTCAGCGCTGAGTGAGGAGAACAAAGAAGAACAGGTGTAATGTACGGGAATTAAAAGAGACCAATCCCAAACATCGGGTCAAGCATAAAACTCAAATTATCCCTGACAGACCAACTACCTCATGGAAAATGGGAATTTAGAAACAATGTAAACCGTGACTAGCTCACTTACTTAAGTGAGTGGTTACCAACTCTGCCCTCCCAGTGCTGCCTTTCATAACTACTATTTGTGCCAATATTTCTATTCCTATGAAATGAAATCCATAGATAACATAGCCCACTGTACATGTGACTAAAAATCCACATGGGGGCCAGGGATTTACCTCAGTGGTTCCACTGCCTGCCCGACAAGCACAAGGTCCTGAATTCGATCCTCAGTACCAGAAGGAAAAAAAAAAAAGAAAAAAAATCACATATAGTTTAACTACTATAAAGGGAAAATAAAAAGGCAGTCCTGTCCTACACATACCTACACACCAAAATATAAAACCTTGGGCATGACTTCTCTCAAGACGCTTGTATCCACTCAACAAGCAGCATCGTGGACTTAACAGTGAGAAGATGGGTAGATTTTCTGCAGTACAGAAACAAGGAAGAGCTACGTAGAGTTGGACATGAGATAAAGTGCTCTGCTGAGGGACAACAGCCAGATCACACGTGTATGACATGGAGGAAAACTGCCTTCCCGGAAGAAGGGTTAGTCTGCCGAGGCAAGGGGAAACTGGAGAACAGGCAAAGGAGGCCAAGCAGTCAGCTGGACCCAGGCGAGTCCTGTCCACAGTGCCAGCGATGACAGGTTCCCTGCCCCGCCCCGTACTGGGGATCGAACTCAGGACCTTGCACTTGGTGAGGCACGCGTAGCCCTGACAGTTCTTAAAGACCCCAGGCAGGACCTCTTTGGTCACTAATGATACCAATATTGTCCTGAGGGAGACACTTGATCCTCACCAGGTGTCATCAACAACAAAAGTCATGTGTTGAAGAAAAATAAGCAGCTGCATGCAGATGCTGCATCTCCAGCTCTGTTACCCTCCCTGCAGAGGAGACAGCGTGCAGGACGAATGAGTGTCCAGGACTGCCATCGGTGTCTGTCTGTCCAAACGCCTTTTCCAGGGGGATGGCTGCCCCGACACCACTGCACGTCCAGCGAAGGGACTCCATGGTCCCAGCCCTGGGTATGGAAGAGCTGCCACCCACACTGTGATGGGCTTGGCCAGCAGGAAGGCATCTGTCAAGAGACAGCGGTCACCGAGCAGGTCTCGCACACTGGCCCTGCTGGGCACGCCCACTCTGCTCACGCAGAGCTGGTGCCCCGCCTGGACAGCACTTCCAAGCTTTCTGTCTCACAACTGCAGCCTTTATTGCACTTTTTGTTTGTTTTAGAGACAAGGCCTCGCTATGTAGTCCAGGCTGGCCTCAAACTTACAGTGATCCCACTACATCAGCCTCCCAAGTACTGGGATTATAGGTGTGCGCCTATAATCCACCATGTCTGGCAATTTTAAAAATAAATTTTATTATGTGTGTTTGAGGTTTGCAACCTAATGTTACAGCATACATACAGATACCACACTGTTACTATATGAAGCAAACTAACAATCTCCCATGTTTATTTTTATTCTTATTTTATTTCACTGTTGCACTCAATTATTGTGTAACATCCTTAAATGTTTAAATTATAGCAAAATATGAAATATACATTTAAAAAGCAGCACCAAATACAATATTAATTTTTAATTTACCAGATTCAAATGCTTCTTCATCTATGGTTTTCCATGGAGGCAGAAAACAAGAACGTCCTTTCATTACTGTCCATGCTGAGTCTACCTACATCTCAGCAGCCTAACTGCTGACCTGTTCCACCACACACCTCAAAATGTGTTTCTTAGCTCAAGGTTGAGTCACAGTACAGTGGGCATGATGACAGGGTGTAATAAGAGCTCAGAACAATAAATAAAGTAATAGGGGAGAATAAATAAAATTTTAAAAGCAGCTCAGAGGGAAGGGAAAAGTTGAATGTTCAGGAAAGTCCAGCAGGTGGTGCTGCCTGCAGAGCCAGGGTCCCCGACTGAGACGAGGAGGGGTGGACAGCTTGGGGTGGGTTTGTTCAGGTGACTGAGGAAGACAAAACATAAACCATCTTTGGCACCTGTTAGAACAACTGTTGCCAGGTGTGGTGGTGCATGCCTGTAATGCCAGCACTTAGAAGGCTGAGGCAGGAGGATTGCTGTGAGTTCAAGACCAGCCTGGAATGCATAGTGAGTTCAAAAAAAAAAAAAAAAAGTAGGGCTGGGGATTTAGCTCAGTGGTTCTGTCACCTGCCTCACAAGCACAAGGTCCTGAGTTTGATCTCCGGTGCTGCAAAAAACAAAAACAAAAAACTCCTGTTACCATTTTAAAAAGAGATTAAGGATTACGACACCAGGATTTATATGGGGTCAATTTGAAATACGCAGCAAAATCTGAGATAGACTGTGAGTGTGTGAAATGACATACTCGTGAAGCTGTTCATTGTAATACTGCTCTTAGTAGAAAAAAACGGACAAAACTCACATCTCTACAAAAAGTAATTTGTATACAATAAACTGTTAAAAAAAGATAAAGGGCTCTGTACTAACAGAATCACCTTCAAGATACACGAATTAAAAGTGAGGTGCAGGCAGTGTGCATGTGAGACGTGCAGAGAACACAGGTGGGTACAGCATCCACAAGCTTCAGAGAGAACATGGGGTCAGAGGAGGAAGCGAGGGGCTTCGTATTGAATGTGCTTTTTTAGGGTTTGAATTTTGAACTCTGTGAATGAATTACTTAATAAAATTTTAATTCAAATTTGAAATGAAGTGCATATTATGTTAAAGGCTTAAAAACCAGTGTGTGGGGGCCGGGATTTAGCTCAGTGGTTACACCACCTAACTTGCTAGCGCAAGGACTTGAGTTCAATCCCTGGTACCAAAAAAAAAAAAAGAACAACAAAAAAATCAGTATGTGCACTTGGTAGAATAAAGTATTCTGATAGAATTCTGTAGTTATTCTGGGAAACATATGTGGCTCATTCCAATAGTTCCTTCATTTCTCAAAGCCAGACACAGTAAAAAGCCAAGACAAATGAACCTGTCAGACTAATGTCCTCCAACTAGTTTTCTAACCAAATCCTGGTGATTTGTGAGCCATTTTAGTACCTCTCTTCTAAATTTGAAAAAACCTTTTCAAAGATCTTTTTAAAAACCCTTAAATATAGAAATGTAAAAAGCTTTTCTATATTTCTCAAAATTTTGAAATCCTCTATACGAGAATCTTCTGATAGTATCAAGCTTTGAAACAAAAAAAATACATTTTGCTTTTTTTTTCTTTCTTTCTTTGGTTTTGGGTTTTTTGGTACCAGGAATCAAACTCGAGACCTTGCACTTGAGAGGCAGGCAGTGGAACCACTGAGCTAAATCCCTGGCCTTGACTTTGCTTTTTAAATACTCGGCAGCACACTATTTTACACTGTTCACAGAACACGGGGCTTCGATGCTACTCGGCGGGAACACTGGTGTGACGGTGCCAGCCGTCACTAGTCGAACAGGACCTGAGAGGAGGGGAGAGGATGAAAGAAAAACACTATCTCTGAGGATAAGAAAAAGGAGAGAGAGGCGGAGAGACCCCTCTTTCCACTTTATTGCCCTTTATATACCTTTTCCACAACCCCCAA
>NW_004624899.1:147113-184996 GCF_000247695.1 Heterocephalus glaber | reverse complement strand
CATTCCCTTGCATTACAGACATTCGAACTCTTTCTATTTAACCACTCTCGTTACAAGTAACCATCCTTGTTTTTGTGCCAGCTGCATATCCAGGATTCATTATTTTCTCAAGAGACTCAGAGGTCTCTGAAGGTTATTTCAACCTTTCGCTCTCCACACACTGGGTGCCACCAGTGAGTGCCCCACGGCCTCTGGAGTGCTCTGCAGGGTGGGGCTGCCCGGGGTTTTCCCAAAGCTGCACAAAGCCCCAGGAAATGGGTGTGTGGGGCATTCATCGGTCCCTCTCAGAACTGAGGCGCTTTGCATTTCTCCTGGGGATGCAGCAATCAAGAGGAAAGGGTACCTGCTTCCACACACTTCTTGTCAATCTTCAGGTCACTGTCTACAGAACAGCACAGGAAAGGGGAATTAGAACTTCAACTGTGTCAGCACTGAAAGCAAAACTCCCTGTGCAGAGGCGGACGTCAATCCCATTCAGACCACCCTGCAGCAGTGCTCTCAGAACTGGCGCTTTCTTGGTGTAATGAGGTGTGTGCTGCTGAATTAGATGAAAACAGATGAAAATGTGTGGCCTGGAGGCGACAGAACAGGACATACTGGGTACCTGTGGGCCTCTGGGGTCCATCCGTAAGTGTGGACAGGCTCAGTCCTGCCACAGAGGTCAAGCTTTGCCCAGGCACACGTAAGTGCTTAATAAACGCCAGCTGATTTCCCAAGCTGAGGTGCATGCAAGCAAATAAGAGAATGCCTCCTGACGCTCACCACACCCATGTGGCTGGAGCCTCCTGGAAGAGCCACTTCCTTCCCTCACACCGCAGATACTGCACGGCTGACCTACAGCTCTCAGCATGTAACGCCTCCCTTGGTTTTCTGAGTAGCAAGGGTTACAGGCTGGTCAGAATATCCTAATGTGTCTTTTTCTCTTTTCTTTTTTTCCTTTTTTTCCCTCTTTCATCTTCGCTTTTTCATGGCACTATGCATTGAATCCTCCTGCCTCAGCCTCCTGAGTGCTGGGATCACAGGTGTGTACCACCACATCTGGCCATTAATGTTTTTAGAGGAGATGTAAAAAATGCTAAGTTTTAAGAAATAACACTATTGGACCACATTGCTACTTCATGTAGAATAGTTAATCCAGACTACCTTGTCTGCAACTTCTGAGATCCATGTCTACCTTTCCTGCACCTCAGTCTTCTCCTCCATAAGGGAACAATAATAATGACTTCCTTACAGTGGTATTTTTATAAGATGTGTATAAAGCAGTTAACACAAAACACCCAATGGGCTTCACAGATCTCTGAATTTGCACCATGGCTGTGTTAGACTCGAGAGCTGCGTGCAAATGTCACCTGTCTTTCCTTGATTTTGCACACTGTTGGGATAATTACATTCTGTGCTACTGCACTATGTGTTACACAGAAAGAGCTTAATAAATAGGTGAACGGAGTTGAATTTTTAAAGCTAGAGGAAATTTCTAGGAGGCTTCAGAGATAAGGGTTTTTTGTTTTGTTTTGTTTTCTAAAAATGTTCTTACCTTCTTCCATAGAAATCGCTGGGTACAGACAAATGGTCAAAGCAGGAAACAACAACAAAAAAGAACACATGCTTTCATTTCCCAGATTAACTCACAACCAGAAAAGCAAAGTGCTGATGTTATTGTAATTAACATTGCAGAATCAGGGGAGATTAGTAACAAGATGATCAGTGACTACCCATAGAAAGGAATATGTTGTAAGCCTGGCAAACCCTACTATGTCCGCCCCAGTAAGCTCTGCTAGGGCTGTATTTTTCTCATTTCTGAATTAATGCATTTGGCTTAGCATTGTTTAGGAACTCAGATCCCAAATGAAAGGAAGAGGGGGAGGGAGGAAGTAAAAAAGAAACAGGGATGACAGTAAGTGCATCTTCAGTACGTAACTTTTTAGTAATCATCTGCTAACTAACCTAGCCCTGGAAGTTTTAAAAGACTTTTTTTTCAGTGTGGGGATCGAAGCCAGGGCCTTGCACACACTGATAGGCAAGGGCTCTAGGACTAAGCTGCATCCCCAGTTTTCCAAAAGTCTTTATCAGTAAAATTTTCTCTACCTCTTGTCTTAGTAGCTTGTCCCCAGGACTATTTTCCCGTCTGGTAAGACTTAAGCAGAGTGGAAAGATGCAGAGAGATGTGTGGCAGCGTCATCTCAAGAGTTAAAAAGGAACAGCTGGTAGTTTAGAAAGTGAACACATTCCGTCAGAAACATCCCCAGTGAGGGGCCATTCACATGAGCATGGGTGGCTCAGCCGCAGTTCTGGACTCGAGGATGTGTGAGGATGCACATTCTGTGAAGACTTGCGAAACATCTAACATCAGTTCCACACAGACTAACGGGCAAGTGCACCTCAACCAGGGGTCACACTCCATCTGATCAGAAACTCTACTCAGCCTCTCTGTTAAATCTTTCATAAATAAAACAGAAAAGTGAGTTAAAGAATTTTAGATCAGGGCTGGGGATTTAACTCAGTGGCCTGGTGGCCGCCTGCCTCATAAGTGGAAGGTCCTGAGTTCAATCCCCGGTAACAACAACAACAAAAAGAATTCTAGATCAGATTTGTTTAAAAACTTTTCCAAAACAGGTGAAATAACTAAAATCACTATGAAGATTATGCCATGAAAATGCTTCTGACACGATACTAGGTTAGAAAGAGTTGAAGCAGCATCACCACTCTGGCCCAGTCATCTGAGTTCTGAGCTCACAACTAAAAGATACAAGAAAACACTGCCACTGAGAAGGAATTACAAAAATGTCTCTGTGGTTGTCATTATCTGTTCTCAGTGCAAAAATCAAGGAAAATGTCCTGATTTGGAGAAGTAAGAATCAAGGAAGGCAGGCCGCCACCTGTCCGTCCGCCGCTGGTGTCTGAATGCTCGGGTCCCCTCCTCCCCGCGTGCCTGCCCCTGCCTGTCCCACTCCTTTTCCAGGGATCGCCTCCCCCCGCGGGTGCCCGCAGACCCTGCCTGTCTGGCCTCACCCCGCTCAGCTGAGGTGGGCAGCAGCTCCGGACCGTGACCGTCGTGGATCTTCCCCAACCGCCGCCGTCGGGAGAAGTTGACAGAACCCCAAGGAGGTTTGAGTGCAAGCCGCGCAGCCTTGCATCGGGCCCGGCACAGTGCACACGAGCTGCAGAGATCTGGAGCGTGACTTAGGGTCACCAGCACATGCGCATTTGCGTTTTCCTGGTCTTCTACAGCACAGCGGGATGACTATAATTTACAGTAATTTAATATATATTGTATAAATAACTCAAGAAAGGAGTTCAGAGTTTCTCAGCTTTAAGAGATCATAAGAGTTTAAGGAGGAGATTACAATTAAAAATAAATCTGATCGTTCTATACTGCACACATGTGTCAGTGATCACGCTGTACCCTGTAAACACGCATGAAGGTCAGGATCCTTTAGGAAAAAGTGTAAGACCGAGGGCCTTACCAAACGCTCCGAGGAGCTGACTGCAGCGAAGAACACCCGGGAAGGAACACACCGGACAAGTTGGAAAGTAAAACAGACCATTATTAGTCTGGCCAGACGGCACTCCCAAAGCAAAATAGCTTAGAGAGGCAACTGGCTCAGAGTCCGAGGCTGTTCTTACAGGGGGTTGAGGGGGAAGTTAACATATAGAATTAAAGAAAAGGGGACAAAGGTTAGTGGTCGACTGTCACGTATTGATGGTCAGCAGACATTTGCAGCTTGTTTTATAGATTGTGATGTCCGGAACATGAGTTCCGGGCAAACAAGGAGTTGAGTAGTTTACTTTGGGACTTTAGGTCTGTTACAGATTTTTATCTAGTGTCCCAAAACTAACAAGCATCTTTATCCATTAACTCACATTTAATCACAATGGGGCTGGAGAAAAGGAACAAAGGTTATGCAGTCTCACAAAAGGCTGAGCCTTGAGAAATATGCGACAGGCCAGGGAGGTGAAGGAAGATGCGGCAGGAAAGGAAGCAAGATGGCGTCTGGAGCAGAAGCTGTCAGCGGCACCGCACGTGGTGTGGTGGGGAGCATAAATGCAGTTGAAATGAAACTTGTGGGTGAGAGAAAGGAAAGAAAACATGTTGCCGACAAATTAAACCAGTGAGATGTTTTTGTTTGTTTGTTTGGTTTTTTTTTTTTTTTTTTTTGCGGTACCAGGGATCAAACTCAGGACCTTGTGCTTTCAAGGCAGGCACAGCGCCACTGAACTAAATCCCCAGCCAGAGATGTTTTGACTAATGCCCCTTATTCTGCCTAAAGTAGAGAAAATTTTATAAATGTTTTGTAGTTCAAAGTCCATCTGAGCATCATGAATAATATAGGCTTCCAGGAAATGAGAACATCATGGAATAACACAGGTTAGCAGAGATGAAAGGGACAATTATACATTGCTTAACTTCTGAGCCTTGTTTCTTTTTCTGTGAAGTGAAGCAATGAATGTGCCTCCCTGACAGAGTTATTGTGGAGATTGAATTAACCCACGCACAGTTCTCAGCTCTGCACCCGCCTTGAGTGTTGTTGTTGTTGGGTTGAGTCGTTGTTTCCTAAGGGTTCCGCCTTCCTCTCTGTCCCCAGGCCTTGTTTGGAGCTCAGGACATGGTGGTGCAAAAAGACTTTGAGCCCCTCCTCCTGCCACTTCCAGACAGTCTCCCTGAGAATGAGGAAGCCATGCGGGTTGTTCGTTTGGTTAAAAACCAACAGCCCTTGGTAAGGAAGTCCTTTTATGTCTCATGAAGAATTTTACCAGAGTTAATTACAAACTAAGTCAGATCTGGAAGTAACTTGGCAGAATCCTGTCTCTGGTCACACACAGAGTGGTAATAAAGGTACAGTAAACCGTGACTTTCTCCTGTAGCTTCATTGTGGAAACATTTCTTCCTAGTGGCTTTCTGAAAATTAACACAAGATTTATTTTTGTGAAAAATAAGACATATGTATTTTTATTTTATTATTTGGCTTTTTGCCATTTGTATTTATTTCATTCAGTTTTGCTGAAATTTTTCTCTTTTATTGATGGGAAGCTAAGTAAGGCATCAGTTTGGTTTTCTAGAGTGGTCCTACAAGCTGGGATGTAATTTGGGAGGCCTCTTTGCCTTTGGGAGCGTGTGAATACATGTTTCTGTGAGGTCACCAGAAGCTCAAGAGGCCTAGGTCAAAGGGCCTCTCCTCTCTGAGGTGTGGCTGAGAAGCACAGGGAGCGGGGAGGTCCCTCCCAGGTGGTGGACATGAGTGTTCTGTCCGGGACCCCATTGTGTTCTCTCTCCAGGGAGCTACCATCAAGCGCCACGAGATGACAGGACATCCTGGTGGCCAGGGTCATCCACGGAGGGCTGCTAGAGGGGAGTGGTAAGCTGCAGCAGCGGGGTATAGGTGTGACCAGAGAAACAAGAAAGCTTGGTTGTGGGGCCCCTTTCCTGAGGACCCTCTTTCCTGACTTGGGTTGGGGCTCTCCTAAGTTCTTCTTTTTGGTTAAAACAGTAAAGGGAGGAGGAACAAGTGCTGCAGGGAAAGGCTGTGAGAAGAGCAGGCTTGGGGCACTGGCAGGCCAGCTTGGGGCAGGGAAAGTCTGAAGGGTCCTTGAAGTATCCCGCTAAGGTACGGCAGAGGCAGCTGGGCAGTGGAGACTGGAACTCAGGGAAGAGTTTCAGACTAGAGATAAAGACTGCAGAATCACTATTATCTGTGCTGTTATCCTGTTTACACAGGGTGAACTGAGTATAAAGGTCGGGGGACAAGAGAGAAATGGACACACGCTAAAACTATGTGAGAGTGTGGGGGGTGTTAACCCAGGGAGACAGCCAAACAGTTTTCTTCTTTACATTAAAGCTGAACTTAAAAACTTAACAAGCATAATCGCCAAACTTCCACCACAGTGTTATAGGTGACTTCAGCAAGCACTGCAGGTAATGTGGTGTCCATCGGAGCTCCACTGCTGTGTGGAGTAGAATCACCCACCTCCCAGGATAACTGCTGTGCACAGAGTGTGGTAGGAACTGGTTTCTTTTCTCTAAATTCCTGGAGGCAGCCGTAGACCTGCAGCAGAAGAAGGGTGGGAGAACTGACGTTGGTAATGTGCCTACTGACATTCTGGATTAAGGCTCCCAGAGGGAAGAGGCAGCCTGGGCAGCTGCCAACACTACAACATGGCACTGTTGGCCTTTAGTACGGTGTGTGTCTTTAGAGGCTGAGGAGGAATGAATTCCAGTTTGGTCTTCAGAGACGTGAGTATTGGCTGCCAGTAGGAAATTGGACAATTTCACCTCTGGACAATTTCACTGGGAAGAAATTCAAACTTACTCTTCTTAAACCAAGTAAAGATATAGTTTCTAGGGCTGAGAGCAACAGGGAGGTGTGGAAGATGCACACATCTCGAGGAGGGTTCTGTGGTCTATAGTCCTGGGAGGCCTAGAAACAGAGCAGAGCATGGGCTGTGTGGCTCAGGACCAAAAAGGACCTGAATAAGAGGCCAGGTGTGCTGGGGATGCTTATCTGTCTTCTGCTCTGACCTTTGGGTGGTTTCTCATTCCTCCAATTCTCCAGAACAAATTCATTTGAAAAAATTCCAACTTTGCCTCCGCTGATTCTTAGGAATTGTTCCTGTGCCACGATCTAGGGTTGGGCTAAGTACATCAAAGCCTAGCTCTGCAGTGCAGACCTTAATCTTTTGTTTTGTTTTGAGATAGGGTCTCACTATGTAGCCCAGGCTGGCATCGAAATCAGTGATCCTCCTGCCTCAGCCTCCCAAATGCTGGAATTACAGCCATGCACCACTACACCAAGCCTCATATTTCAGGAATTAAGCCTCTTCCAGATGAAGAAATAAGGTCCATGGGGCCAGCTCAGCCCAGCCTTTTCCATCCAGTTCTGTGATGCTGCTGCTTCCAGCTCTACTAGCCACCAGCACTCAAGTTTACCTGAAAGTGCTCAAGGCTCACAGGGCAACAGCAGCTGCCCACTGGCCACAAAGGGGTTGACACCCTTCCCAGTGGTAACAGATGTGCAGTTCTCAGTTGGTGGCAGAGCAGCAAACTCTTGGACGAAGGCCCATCTCTTCCTCCTGTCTTCTCAAAAAGACACGCAGACCTCTTATCACCTTATCTACAGCTCAAGGCCTTTCTGGTACACTGTCCTGCTGGAAGCACAACCATAAACATCATCCTAAACAGTGCAAGTGCTCCAGAAGGCTTGCAGGCTGCTAAAGGAGAAAAGAATTTCGTTAATGCCTCCTGCTGCCCCAGACCCGCTGCCAGGCCCTATAAGAACCCCAGTCTCAGCCTGACTGCACGGCCCCTTGGCAGTGCACCTGGCCCAAATATACTCTTGTCTTTGCTACATTCCTTGTCTCTTGGTAAATTCTTTTACCAGCCCTGCCTTACTGGCCCTCTCCCCTCTCAGGGCAGGCAATACCCATAACGAAATTAAAGTCCCTGTCTTAGCTGACCCCTGGGAAAAGGCCTAATTGAAGTCAAGAATTTTAAAACAGGTGGTCAGTCAGGCCTGTAACCCCAGAGCTCAGGAGGCTGAGACAGGCAGATTGTCATAAATTTGAGGCCAGCCTGGGCTACACAGTGAGTTCAAGGCCAGTGTAAACTATATAGTGAGACCCTGTCCTAAAGAGCAAAATAAAATAAGTGATGTCAGAACTTCTTCATTCATGGGAAAGATGTTGGCAGTTTAATTTTAATGAATATAATATTAACATGCATCGTAAGACTGAGCATATTTCACCCTTAAGTGAAACACTGTATTCAAGGTAACTTCAAGTGGATCTTTCTTAGTAATATTTATTCAGAGCAACAAAATTATAGTAGTAACATCTGCCATTGTGTAATGATGGTATTTTAGCCAAATTTGAAAAGAAGAAATCTTCAGGGTAAGATACACCCAAAGAATTATAGATGTCTCATTTCCTGACCTTAAAAAGAAGAATAGTTGAGTGAGTTTGAGGCCAGCCTGGACTGCATAGCAAGATCCTATCTCATCCCCCCCCCCACTGAAAAAAAACTTTAAAGAATAAAAAGAGGAACAATTTATTTTTTGGTGGGGGTACTGGGGATTGAGCTCGGGACCTTGAGCTTGTGAAGCATGTGGTGGCACCACTGAGCTAAATCCCTAGCCCAAGAGGAACAATTTTTAAAAGCACCTTATTTGTCTAGACTTGGGCTCAAGAACAAAGGAGGGGAATAGCTGATAAGGTGCTGCTAGTGGCCACTGCGGTGCCTGCTTTGTGACCCCAGGGGCCTTCAAGATTGGTGCAGAAAACAGCAGCAGCATTCTTTCCACCTAACTCCTTCCTTCCTGAGCTAAAAACTGGCCACTTTCCTCTGAGGACCACACAGAAATCCCCGTGAGTGACAGGGGAAGCCGTGGGGAAGCAGCTCCTCTGGTCTGAATGTTTCTGTCCCACGAAATTCCTCTGCTGAGATCCTCATCCCCAGGGTGGCTCTAGGAAGTGGGGACGTGGGAAGGAGGAGGTTGCCTAGTGGGGAGGAACACTCACCCCTTCCCACGTATGGGCCAGGAAACCGCAGCATGAGCCTTCAACAGACACCCACACAGCCAGTGCCCACCCTGGGCTTTCAGCCTCCAGGCCACGGGGAGAACATTTCTGATGCTCACAACCTGCTCAGTTTGTGGCACTGCCACAGCAGCCAGAATGGAGCAGGACAGCTGTCCTCGCCACAAGAGGCAAAGCCCAAGCCATGGCGCCTTGCTCACCTTCAGCAGAGCCTGCAGCCACGGGGAGCGCAGCAGGTCGTACAGGAGACTCTCCACTCATGTCGCGGCTATAGAACAGACTCAGCTCTCACAGCAGGAGCCTCAGGATGCCAGAGAGGCCTAGAGGAGAGGAAGCCCGAGACCAGGTGGCCAGAACAGCAGGTATGATCGTGAGAGGTAATCAGATGGCTGGGCAAGTCCCCAAGGAGAGTAAATGGCCCAGCACTGGAGGGCAGATCTGGCTTCAGGCCCTGCTCAGCACTCACTGGCTGAAAACCAGTTCCTTAGGGCAGCTGGGAAGATGCTGGCTTTCTGGTAGGGCTGCAGCTGACCCTGGATGAGTGGGACCATCACGTGGAGAGAGACTGACACCAGCCCCAGCCCCAGCCCCAGCCCCACAGTCTCGCAACTGCTCTCCTTGTGTCCTCTCTTCAGCCTGTGGTTTATCCCAAATCTTCCAGTCGTCTTCTGGATCTGCTTTCTCTAACTCAGGGTCACTTATTTTTACCCATTCTGAATATTCTTATTGAAATTGTTACTGAAAAGCTCTAACTGCCAGTAGGTTTTTAATACAAAATTCAATATCCTACTAAATAGACTAAATAGAGTTTAGTGAACAAACCGAATTCAGGACCTTGTGCTTGTGAGGCAGGCTCGGAGCCACTGAGCTAAATCCCTGGCCCATGACTGATCTTTTTCATAAAAATTCTATTTTTGTAGTGATATTCTGAATGTGAATGAGTTATGCAGTTGTAAGTTTACTCTCAATCACTAACTGTAGCAGGGCAATCAGAAGCGTGCACTGCCACAGACCAGCTGCAGTCGATGCAGGGTAGGAAGGGGAGAGGTCTCGGGCCGGCGAGCGAGAAAAGAACCTTCGCAAGCAATGTGCAGGTTCCCTCTGAGAAGTCTCAGGGTCTGATTTATTTTTATATCTTTAAGCAATGGCTAGGAGGCATTGGGCAGAACATGTTTACATTTTAGGTTGCCTTAGCAATTTCTATAGAAATAAAGGTTATTTTTTACTAAACAAAGTATATTTTTCCTAAGCTGATTCATTTCATTGAACATCATGAATACATTTAAAAATTACAATTGTCCCCTTATTTACCCACACCTAAGCAGAACAGAAAGTAACTTAATCAAAATCTCTGTATCAGCGGGGATACAAGCAAGATTTAGTTAATTAAATGTCAAACTTGTGGTCGTCAGCTGGCCCTTGAGAAACTGCACAATGGTTAATATAGTTTGCTATTAGCTCTCTATTTTTTCTATACCTCTATTCATCTTGCTTAAATGTTATTTGGGTTCATGGTCCATGAGCAGGAAATGTTTACAGTACTTTGAGAAAAACTGAGTAACTTGCCTCCTTAATGTATTTATCTGTCTTAACTTTTCTATTTCCCATTTCCCACTGTGTCTTACATCTAAAATCTGTCCTTTCAATCTCTTTATAAGACCCTTTTAGTAAAAAGAAAGTCATCAATAGAAGAAAGGAGTTACAGTGTCAGGAAAACAGAGGGAGTTTTAGGAGGGGTTTCTTTAGAAGTGGGTGTGACAATAGAACTGAGAGAAACAGGAATTTGGGACTTTTGAGCCAGATCAGATTTCAATACAACATTGCCAATTTGCATCATGGAGAATATGTTGTTAGTCACAAATACAATGATTCCTGTGACCAGAGTAACAATTGTAAACATTAGGGCAAGAAAAAATAAAACATGAGGGTACGATGTGTTCCACCCTCCTTTTCCCCCAGCTGGAACTTTGTCAAGCAGCATTGGAGGTTGGTCGGGCTTCGCCAGTGCACCTCCCTTGTAGGGATCACAGGAAATCTACTTCAGTTTTTGCCCAGGCATATTTGGAGTGACAGAAGGTCTTTGTGGTCTAGAAAAGGCCCGCTGGCGATACATACCATTCCCCAGGTTGTCTGCGGTGGAAAGCTTCCTGTCCTCCTTGTCTGGCAAGTCTGCCCCTGTCTGACTGTATCATCCTCACTTCCTGGGCTTCCAAAGGGAATTCAGGACTAGGAAACAGATCAATGAACAGCCCATAGCTCACTCCGCCACACTGGCCATGCAGCTCCCAGCCAGTGGACACGTTTTCATCAGGCTTTCTTGGGCAAGTCAGGCCCCGGGCTACACACTGGGAGTCTTGCCCTGGGTTCTTACTCTCCAAATTACCCATTACCTACTGTGTGAGAGAGAAAACTATTTCATAAGCTTTCCCAACTTTGAAGAAGTGGCAACTGATATTACATTTCTTTGTCCTATTTACCTAGTCTTATCCATCATTCGGAGCTCGGAAGGGCTTTCCTGCCCTGACTGCAGGCAGGTGCCTATCACCTATATTGTACCTTATAGTTCTTCACAGAAGACCTAACTGACCACAATTACAAAACTGCAGTTTAGAAGACCTATGTGTTATGGGTTGCTGCTGAGATCTACTCTCAGAACTCAAAGACAGTGTAGTAATGATCTCTTTGTTAGATTTCCTTTCTGGCCCAACCTCACAGCATTCCTAAATCCTAGGATCATGGTTCTTATCCCTATCACGTTAAACACTAGTCCTTAACAACTAATTTGAAATGCTTAATGTTTTATTTACTATATTGCATTAGGTGAGTTTAAAGAAACAGAAATCCAAACATAATAATGGCTTAACAGAGTAGAAATTTAAATCTTGCTCATGTGAGAGTTGGGAGCCAGAGAATGTAGAACTTGTAGGGCAGCCCAGCCCGAGAAAACCCTCGGGGAGCAAGCGTCTTGAGCTTTCTGCCCACCACCGTGGGGCAGGGTATGTTATCATCCACCTGCTCCCTAGTGGTGGCTGGAGCTCCAGACGGTTCTACACTCTAACCAGGAGAGTGGGGAAGGCTTAGGGACACACAGCAAAGGGAATATACTCATTGCTCTTCAGAGATGTTTCCCAGAAGATGCCCTTGGTCTGGAGAACTTTAAAACGTCTCATTACTGTCACGATGGAGGAGGAGAAAGGGGAGGATATCTGAACCCAGACAGAACCCAACTTTTCTTTATAAACATATAATACTTTTGCAGTTGTAACACACACTGAATTTGATGGAATGGTACCACAGCTGTGAAGTGAACTTACTTTGTTCTGCTTTACCAGGTTGTCCACCAATTCAGAAAATCATGTCATTAATAGCAACGGTCCTTGTGGTACTGAGAAAATCACAACACACCACTTCAGGTGGTTATCTATTCCTTTATTCAAAGCTGCTTCAACTCGCATAGGTTTTTGCATAGGTTCAAGTGTGTGCTGGTTCATTCTATCTTCTGGCATAGTGATGGGAGAAATATACAATGACTTATGGTCCATTATTTAACTTGTCCTTTTTATTACTGGGGCGGTAAATATATTTAAAAATCACATGGCCAGGCATGGTGGCACATGCTTGTAATCTCAGCACTTGGGAGGCTGAGGGAGAATTGCCATGAGTTGGAGGCCAGCCTGTAATACAGTGAGTTTAAGGCCAGCCTGAACCACAAGACCCTATCTCAAAAAAAAAAAAAAAATTCACGTGTAGGTTGGTTTGCAGTCTCTGAGGGTCAGACATAGAGCAAGGACTCCAGGCAGGTGACTTTTATGTAAAGCAACCCCAGGAAATACCAGAATTATGAAAAGTTCCTGTTGTTTAAGCCACTCAATCCAGAGTATTGTTACTGCAGTCCAAGTTTAGACAAAATTCATAGAAATTCCAGAAAATTATCTTCTCCCTCTAGGTAAGAAATGGCTACAATTCATCATCCTCATTCATAGTGCTGATCATTCTTCCCAATTCTATCTCACAACTTGCTCGGTGTCCCCTTCCACATGTGAAATGTCTGTGGAGTGTGGGGAGCAGAGACCTTTGTGCCATTCAGGTAGCAGCCTCACCAGCAAGGGTCTGTACCATAGCATGCAGTTCGTATTTGAGATGTTGGGAAAGGGTTAGAAAAAATGGGAGATGTGAACAACAAAGGCTGACCCCTGCCTCTGGGAGCTGGGATACCCAGGTGGGGGGCTTTGGGGCCTCACCCCCAGGGAGAGGGAGCTGAATGGTAAAACATAACATTTTCATTTTCTAGGTGAGGAATCTAACATTCAAGAGGTAATCAGAAGAGCAGTAAAACCAGCTCTCCTTTGTTAGTCCTGAAGTGCTGAAAGAGTCTTTCAGTCTCATGACTGCTGCACCAACTTTGTCAGTTGAGACTTGGCTGTTTCTGCTATCTTGAGGACGAGAATTCCTGATGAAGTGTACAAGCCAATGCCACGAGCATGCAATTTGGGGCTGATCAAGAGGAAGGATGGCCAGTGCTTGTCATTGACCCAGAAACTGCACCGTCACTACTGACTTGTAAGGCCTTCATCCTAAGCATTACTTTAAAAGTCATATTTCCATTAGCTCTAAAAAATATCCTGATTACTATTCAAAGCTTCAGCCTCCTTTCGCATTATGCTTGTTTTTTTCAAAACAATGCTTTGAAGAGACAAAGCTGGAAAAAGCAGTTGAAAAGTCAAAATTGCTCCATACTAAATGGTTGGCATCCTCTGATTCAAATGCTGTTGATTAGGACTGGACATGTGCTGTTTTACTCAAGCTCCAAAACACTCATAATTTCATACTTCAATAGCTTCTCAAAGCAGAACCTGCTTTCACAATCATAAAATTCTCCAGGTGATTTGAGCACCTATGAAATCCCTTTTAGAGTTCTACTGTTCACAATTAACAATGTATAGAAAAGCTAGACAATAATGATGTCTTCTGTAACAGATTTATCAGTTTCTTTCCTGCAAGACTGTAACATTGCTCCTGTCCAGACAAAAGCCTGAGTAGAAAATCCTCATGGGCTATTAGCTGCCAAAGTCACCTCACTGCTCTAGATAAAATTCCTGCATATCCTCTTTGATATAATCCACAGACCTAACCCAGCCTAATCACTAAATTACTCAGAAGCTTCCCTGTCACAAGTGTTCCTTGCATTGACCCACCTAATTTATATAATTTCCAAACTTCCTCTAGTATTTTCTCACACTTCAAGCACATAGAATTATTATAGTGCATTAGTATTTTTTGTTGACTATTTCAGAATAACAGATGCCCTACAATAGATGGGATTTTTATTTTAATGGAAGGAAAACCTGGAGGTACATGGAGTAAACTGACCTAGTAACCTTATTTTCTTATATTCGGGTGAGAAAACAATGGGACTCTTCTGCCAGGAATCACAAGGCCCATTAGGAACAGCTTTTTCTGGTCAATACCCTGTGAAGCGTTTTTTTTTTTTTGGAGACAGGGCCTTGCCATGTAGTTCAGGCTGGGCTTGAACTATGCAGCCTAGGTTGGCCTTGAACTCACGGGGGATCCTCCTGCTTTAGCCTCCTGAGGGCTGGGATGACAGGTGTGTGCCAGCATGCCTGTGAAGCCTCTGCTGTGAATGTAGTCAGCCTCGGCACTCTGTATGCTCAGAGACTAGCACCACGTCTGTGGAAGCTCAGTCCCGAGGCTGAAATGGCACAGCAGTCCACAGGACCTATGTACATCCTCCTTAACCACTTTAGATCACTTCTGGATGACTTGTAAAATACAATGTACACACTTGTATAAGGAATAATGACAAGGAAAAAACTCTGTACCTATTCAGTACAGATGCATCCACACACACACACATTTTCCATTCAGTTGACTCCACAACGTGAAATTTGCAGACAGGAAAAAAAGCCAACTGTCTTTATTAAAAATTTGTATTACTGTATAAGGGATGGTCAGCAGAAAGAGCATCTGGAAATAGGTTTCACATAAAGACCAAGAGGAACGGTGCTGCTCACTGACAAAAGACCAAATGCCAACTGTGAAAAGTTTTCAGTCCTTTGTAACTCAAACACATGGCTTTCTTCGTCCACCCACTGTAGAGGAAAACACAACCTGGAATTTACACATTTATGAGTATTCTGAGTACAGCATATTTTACCAAAAACAATTTTAAGTTTTCACTTTTAACTTTGAAAATTTCTAAACCTAGCTATAAAATGTTGTCTCTGGCTGTGGTAGCGTAACACCGGAGCTGGAGTAGGGAAGTTAAAGGCTAGAGTCTTAGGTCTGACAGTGAGCACATCTCGCTCCTCCTTGTTGTAGGTGGGGAGAAAGGCGGTAGATTCCACTCCTAGGCGCTGGGAGCAGCTGTCATACTTGTGAAAGATCTTCTTGAGTTGGTAAGCAAGTGCTAGGTATTTCTACTTACAGACACTGGCCTAGAGGTTTAGGGCTTTTCCCTGAGATGAAAATTTATAATTTTAATACTCTGTCTGGAAAGTATAAATATATAGAATGAAGAATCCAAAGTAACTGGACAGTTTTAAGACTCCAGTGAAAGGACTGGTTGCATCATGTCCTTCTAGCCTGGAGATGGCTGTTGTCATTGGGGAATTTCTTGATGGGTTCATTGATCTTGAATGGACAAAGCTTTTTTGGGGGGGCTCGTTTGCACATATTATCTCTCTTAAGGAACTAGATGTTCAATAAATCTGTCTTTGCCAGCCAAATATGCTATTCGCATGTGTTTTCAGAAAGTCAAAACAATCCCGATAGAAATGGAAACTGTTTAACCCAGACCTTTCGTTCAGTTGGTCCTTTCACACACAGCGCAGGGAGCATGACTGATACCTCACGTTTCTAACTAGAATTTTAAATCCTCCTTCTTTCCTTCCCTGAAACTGCTCATGAGATAAAAAACAGGAAAATGA
The DNA here is from genome assembly GCF_000247695.1 of Heterocephalus glaber. Next base: position 169,523 of record NW_004624899.1, on the reverse strand, counting down.
GCACCTTTTAAAATATGTCCTTTATTCAAAGAAATAATAGATTTCTTTTAAGACTCTCATCCTTGGGTTATTAGAATCAGAAAGTTAACTTGTTGGGCCAGGGATGTAGCTCAGCAGTACAGCACCTGCTTGGCAAGTGCAAGGTCCTGAGTTCAACACCCAGTACAAAAAAAAAAAAAAAGTTAACTTGTTCTTTGCCACCAAAGGTACTGTAATTACTGACCTATATTATCAAAGACAGAGAGCTCTCACTGGGTGTGGTTGTGCACACCTGTAATCTCAGAACTTGGGAGGCTGAGGCAGGAGGATTGCCATCAGTTTGAGGCCAGCCTAAGCTAATAGTGAGTCCCTGTCTCTCAAACTCCAGAGGGTCCTCTGAGGCCAAGGGAGCCTGGGTTTCCTTTGATTTTTTAGGCTGCCCAATGTCATTTCTTCTATAACAACTTCATAAAGATGAATGTCTTTTATTAGGAAAATTGCTGTACATTATGGCCAACATTCTGAAACAGTATTTAACAAACATTTGTCTTGATTATAAAGAGCAGAGACCACGATCCTTTTCCAACAGCAATGAGTATCTGTTTGGTCACTTCACATTGCTTGGGCTCCTGTGTGCACCACGGTGGGGAGATGAGCAGAGGAAGAGCACCCCTGTGACCCAAGCAGCTAGTGTTACTGATGCAGTGTAAACCAACGACTTACAACAGGATATTAAAAAGAGCAAAACACTCAACTGTGAGGTGAACAATACTTTTGAGATGGGAAGCCAAAGGTCATTTCCTTTTTCTTCCCACCTGTGGCTTCAGTGCAAGGTATGGGAAGAAGAACACTAGGATGAGGGTCCATGCAGTTCTGTCTCCACACGTCCCAGGCTTCAGGCTGCAGAGGAACGGCGTGTCCCAGTCTCAGCATGCAGCATCTGCACATGGACAGCTGAGGGCCACAGTGGCCTGGGGTCAGTGTGGAGTTCCAGTGTACTTGCTCTGTAGCTCAGTGGGGAAAGCAAAATCAGAATTCCTCTGCTTTTTGTAATTAGGAGGCAGAAGACTACTATCTGGATGCAGTCTACATTTTGGGTCAGAATGTGACAGTCCCTCAATACTCAGTGGAAAAGCTTAGAAAAAGTTGTAACTGCAGTTTAAAAACTCCTCTTTGTCCTCCCCCAGCAAAGAAGCATGATGCAACTGGGAGGGTCAGGAGGCAGAGCATGGCTGCTAGGGTTTCAAGTGCAGCCTGCTTCTTGCAAATGGATCTGGGTAACTGCAGACGGATTCTGGCAATCCGGAAACTCAGACACATTCACCAGCCTCTTTAATGCAGATGCTGTGCTGGGAAACTTTTCTTGCAATGTCACGTAGCTGACATGCCCCTGACTGCAGGAGGGACATCCTCCTGTTCCAAACACAAGTACGAAGCTTGGAATTTAACGTAGGTCAAGGACTGGTCCAGTATGATTTCTACCTAGTCTTCTATCTTCCTTTTAAAAAACTGTTTTTTTCTGGGCTCTGGGCTCTAACTATTAGTGAGGCTCAGAAATAACAACTGAAATTACATAAAGCCCTTTCCCATTTCAACACTGTCCTTTTTCACCATCACAAACAGACTCCAGATGGCAGTAGATAATCCAGTTTTCAAGCTGTTATGCAGCCTAGTTAAGCTTCTCACGTTGGATCTGGTAGTAACATGCCTGAAGAAAAGTTTAGAACAATTTATAATTTACTTAAATAAATTACATAAACAGAGCAATGCACATGAATCTAAAGAAAATCCTTTAGTAATGACTGATGTACCAATAAATTTGGTTTAGTCCAGTCCCCGTATCCAATGGCTACTTTTTGCCTTGGTGTAATTCATATAAAGTTTTGTATATTAAACAAAAAACTTTTTACAAATTGTATGATATTCTTTGCCATGCAGAAATACCTCAATGCACCAACAGTGACTGGCATTTAAAGGCACACTAGAACAACTATAACCAGCAGGTCCAGAAGTCAGAATTTCCAAGAATATACTTGTTAAAAAGCATCCTCAGGGCCGGGGATTTAGCTCAGTGGCACCGTGCCTGCCTCGCAAGTGCAAGGTCCTGAGTTCGATCCCCGGTAGCCAAAAAAAAAAAGGATCCTCAGTGATTCTGAAAGTACCTAGGTTTAGAAGTTAAGTCATACTGCAATGAACATTACACCCAGGTAATATATCTTTTCCACTCTTGAATTCCCAAGAATAGGACTACTGAGTCAAACTGCAGTTGTTGGTATCCACGTTAGCAGCAACTTACAGCAATGGATAGTACAATAGCAAAGTGTGGCCACTATTTACCTCATTATCAGCAATGTGGGATTTCACTTCACTCCCACCAGCATGCGGAATAGTTTTAAAACACATTTGCCAATTTAGAAGGCATAAAATGACACCTTGTTTACACCTGCAGTACTATGATTTTCAGTGAATTTGAGCATTTTTCTACATGTAAATTTACTCTGTTGCTTCTTTTGTGGTCTGTTTAGAGATACTCTTCATGTGACATAAATACAATAATGTAATTTTTACTCAATATGTTTTCCTAATTTTCTTCCCTTTTGCAATTTTTTTAAATAGAAAATTTACTGGTGTGCTGGGTGTGGTGGTGCTAATAAACTACCCAATACTATGTTTAACTGTTTATTAAATAATTCATCCTTTCTCCATTTTTGATGCTTCCATTATCCCTTCCACTTAGGTACTATCTACTCTTATGACAGTAAGATACTATTGCATCTTAATTATTGTGATTTTATAATATTTCCCTAACTGGCAGAATGGCTTATTCTGCTTCCTTTTCACAAGTATTTCTGCCTTTTCTGTCTTCCAAGAAACTTTAGAGAGATTCTATCAAAATCCAAGAAAAAAACAAATGTGAGAAATGAAAATTACTTCTAACAATACCTAGAAGGCATCCAGTTCAAAGAGCCTTATTTGTTTTTTTGTTTTGGTAGCGGGGATCAAACTCAGGTCCTTGTACTTGCGAAGCAGGCGGCAGAGCCACTGAGCTAAATCCCGGGCTCCAAAGAGCCTTATTTGTAACCTGCTGGTTACAGTAAATACAAGTGAAAGGAAAAAGATGGAATTGAACCGCCTCCTGTGTTTGAATCTAAGTTCCATTAAATAGCTCTACCATTGGATACTTTTTAGAACATTAAGAATTCTTTCTGCTTCTTTTCTGGAGTAATTTAACCCACAAAGCATCTGAAATCTACATAAATGTAAACACCCCCACCCATACTGGAAATTGCAGGCCTTGCACTTCCCAGGTAGACACGGTAACACTGAGTTACATCCCTGGCCCAATGTAAACATTTTTAACAGTTTGAATAATCAATATATAAACACTGGCAAGTGAATAATTTGCTTTAGCATTCTCAATAATTGTTGAAATAGTACTTTTTAAGAATATATTATCATGGTTTTGAATATTAATAGTGGATACAGGCCGGGGATTTAGCTCAGTGGTTCCGCTGCCTGCTGCGCAACTGCAAGGACCCGAGTTCAATCCCCAGTAGGAAAAAAAAAAAAATAGTGGATACTATTAATATTGAATGTTTCTATAAAGATGAAAGTAATGACAGGTTGATAATATGGCAAATGAAAGACAGTTTTAAGCTAAACAATTATTAAATAATGCCTATACCCACCTTCAAGGTAGTAAACATTATACCCTGCTCCCCATGTTGAAGATAAGGGTCCATCAGATCTTCAATGAGGTGTACCTCAGAGCCTAAATTCCTAATCCTGCCCCAAAGAAAAGAGGATGGTAAGCTTTTTCTATTCATAAGTCATCTGCCTTTCAAATATGTTGATAGGAAGAGAAAGTACAGCTCAAATAAAAAGATACTACCAAAGTGGGATGAGTTAACAGAAGTGTTTTCTTCCTTAGAGTGAAAGGAACACATTCCTCTCTTCAGTTCAGAGAAAGCAAAGAGCAGACTCATTGAAATACTGGCTCTGATAGTAAAGTTGAAAGGATGGGTACCTGGCCCGAAGCACCACATACAAGAACACAGGGAACAGGTCATCCATGGACCACAGGAAGTCTTCCCGGAGTGAAGCCAGGACACTCTGGGAGATCTCCTCAAATGTCTGCTGGATGACCTTCAGTTTGTCTGACGGGGTAAAGGTTGTGCTAAGTGAAAAAAATTATAAAAAGATATCATATAATTTTCTTAACAAAGCCATTTCTTATTAATTTTTTTACAACAATCCCTCCTGAGTTTCATGTGCCAATTTATATCAGATACATCAGACATACTGTGCCCGGGAGGGAGCTCTCTGCCACTCCATGGTGCTTTAAGGAAAACTACCTCCAGATATTGATGGTGCTCATGGAAGAATCCATAGTCACACATCATTTCCTTTTACCCATCTGGAATCTTATTCCAATACATGCTATTTTTTTTCAATTACAGGTTAATTTCCATGTGGCTAAAGTTGTGAGTATATAAGTAAATTACTGGGTAGGTTCTACACTATTTTTGAAAATGCAAGGGCATTTTAAAGTAAAAATTAACCTAAATGTCTCAAAAGAGACTTTCTGATCTCCAAGCTGTATCTGACACTATTGGGAGTGCAAGGACACAGCAAGAGCTTAGGTAAAAACAAGATATCATTGATATCCCAATAGACTAAAACGTTACTTTGAGTTTGAACTGTTAGTGAATCAGAGATTACCTGATCTGTTGCAGACATTCTACTGCTGAGGCAAAACAAGCATCTTTTGTGGTTGGCAAAATCTACAAAAAGAGAACGAGGGTCAGAGAGGAAAGCTGTATTTTGCAGCAATGAAAGTAATGATGCTGAGGGCCACGTAGTTCACTGGTGGATACTGACGTTAGCGCAAGTCTGAGTACGGTTCTACCAAAGTAAAATGAAAATTTTTTTGCTATCTAATTCTTCACACCAAAGAAAAACATTTTTTGAGGAAACTAAAAATCTACTATACCTTTTTACTTTCGCCAAGGATTGACAAAGTGACTGGCCAGAATTTCCTACAATGAAATCCATAAATTGTTAATAGAAGTTGTTGTTGTAACAGATAAATCTCCATAAAAAGTTGACAGCTATATGGGGGTTCCCTATTTTCCTACTAAAAATAACTTGCACAGATAGGTTAAATTTTAATTTAACCTATCTCTCAAGGATTTGTGTTTCTATACTCAATTATCCCACACATTACAGACAGGAACAAATATTGTCTAAAATCTTTTGTTCACTCAGTTTTATCTCATTTTGAAAAGGGCACTTCTAGAATTTTAAATTAAAAATTGCAGCTGGAGAAGGAAGACAAGAAGGGAAAGAAGAATGCCAAAGACTGAATTATTTTTTCTAAGGAATGCGATATAAAAACATATTTTGCTTTAAGTAAGTATAAAGTAGCAGACAAGAAAAGTCATACTTAGTTTCTCTATGACAATATAAGAATAAGCAGATTCATACTCACACTCATTTCCATATTTGCAGAAATGGAGATGATTAAATATTACTTTTGCTTATTAAGATAAGCAAATAAGTAAATAAATTACATGTCATCTGTATGCACACATGTCAATAAAAGTGCATACTAAGTATCAAATTCCTGATAAAGCTGATAAATTTAAAATTAAAGCCTCTTGGTTCTGCTTGTAACTACTCAACTTACCTCTGCACTCCAAGAAAGCCCAAGAGAGCCACATCTGGCTGCTTATTTAGCCGCAGCACACATTCCCAATAGATGTCTTCCTCGCGGTCATGTTCCAGGGCATACAGCATGAAGAGCGGTGGGTACAGCCGTGGCAGCAGCACCGGCAACAGTAATCCAGAGCTTGTTACCATGCACCTATAAAATATTGGAGCCAGAGCCCAGGCGCATTTGTATTAAAACTGCATATAGAGTCAAAGGCTGAGGCTCAGCTTCTAAAATTCAAAGTACAGATGGAAAATTTTAAAGCTTCTACTACTCTGCACAAGGAGCTTATCTGAGCTCCAGAGTGTGGTCTTGCACTAACTGTGAATTCTACCCAGTAACTCGAATTTGTTTCAAATTTGGGGCTATTTCCTCTGGGGTTACCCTCGGTCTGCATGATTTAATTTGCTTGGCAACCTTCGTGCCCTAATTATCCATGGCTGCTCTTCCTAAGGTACAAAGCTTGAGACCTCAGAGGAACTTGGAGGTCACCTAATCCAGCCATACCATGGTAGAAACCAGGAAACTGTGATCTAGAGAAACCACTTATCACAGGGATCTTTGATAACATCGTCTGGCCCGTACTTCCTCTCCGTGCCTTCTTGCCCAACTCCATTTACCCTGGCTCTGGTGATTCAGATCTGGAGTCTGACTTCCCAGTGCAAAATGACTTCCTTTCAGTCGGCAGAGGAGCAGAGAGAGGAACTGTGCTGCCCTCTTCAGGAAGCTCCGGAAATAAGAACCTAAGAAACAATACATATAAAACAGTACAATTCTACTTCCAGATTGGCTCAAAAGACTAAAATTACATTTTCGTTCATTAATCCATTTAAGGACTTATGAAGTTAAACTTTATCATCAAGTAAGTATTTTAGTTCCCTGAGATTCTTTAACTGATGCTGCCTACAGAATAGAATTATGAATGTAGGCACTGCCGGCACAGTGGCACTCATCCATAGTCCCGTAACCTGGGGGGCTGAGGCAGCAGGACCAAGAGTCCAAGGCCAGCCTGGGCTACACAGCAAGATGCTGACTCAAAAACAATAAAAACAAAACGAAACAAACCACACATACATGTGCACAAAAAAGTGCAGCTACTAAATAATATTTCTAAAAACCTGTTAAGTTACCAAGGAATGAAGACTTCTGATCTATGCAAGATCACTATTTCTTACTGGCAAATCTTATCTGAGGTCAAAGTATACTAACTTAGAGCAGAGACCATTATCCTCAGACATAAATACCAGTGAAAACCATTTAAATGTTCAATATTTAAAAAGTTGGTTAAAAAAAAGATGGTTAAATTATGGAAAATTCAATTAATGTAAATTTTTAAAAGTGTTGTCAACAAGTTGAGTTACTGCTGGGGATTTAGCTCAGTGGCACCCTAACCCCGAGTTTGATCCCTGGTACTGCCAAAAAAAAAAAAAGTTGAGTTATTGAACATTAATTTTTCAAATGATCAAAAATAAACAAAACAAAACAAAAAAATGATCATGGTGCTGAATTATAACCACCTCCACACCCGTTTTGTTCTAGATTTTATCTCTGACTTCTGGTATGCTGGTATGCTTACTTACTATCCTCTTTAGTTTTACAGGGTTAAATCTTTACCTTTCAGAGGCAGCTTGCAATTATCTCTATTTTTGCAGATTTATACCTTGCCCCTCCTTCTGCTCTTATTTTGTAGTTGGGAAAACTAAAAAAGAGCAAGAAACTTATCTTCATCCTACACATCTAGCTAATGGCAGACCTGAAACACTCTCAGCCTAGTGAACTTAGTGGACACACTTGGTCCCTCAAAACCAGAAACATTTCCAAACATGTTTTATCAATTTTGAGGCTAATAAGATAAGGAAGTTTCTGGGGACAATTCAAAACTTTTATATAACTAACACAGTATTAATCTATTTGTTGGCATAAAACCAATAAAAGACCTTATATATATTACTGTCTAGAATGTGCTTTCCCAAGACCGACAATGGCTCATTTACTGCCTCTTTCAAAGCCCTTGCTCAAATGTGCCCGACCTACATGGCAGCAGCACCTTCCCTCTAGCCCCATCCTCTATCCTACCCTTACTCTTCTCTAAAGTGGTAACCACTGACAAACTGTATTTCCCTTGGTTACTCTATCTCCCCTCTAGAATGTAATTTCCAAGATAGCAGTTCTTTTTACTTGTTTGTTTGTCTTGCTTTGTTCACTGATAACCCCTCAGATCAGGATGGCAGCTAACACGGAAGCGCTCAATAGGTATTTGCTGAATAAATAAATGTACATGATGCTGTTGCCAAAGGGCTTGGGGTCAGAACTTGATACTGGTAGTTAGGTTTCAGGGACATAGTTTTATCTAGACATTAAATCAAAATAATACAACTGGGCCAGGCATGGTGGCTGCCTGTAACACCAGCACTTGCAAGGTGAGACAAGGGAACTGAAAATTCAAGCCTAACCTGCACACTTTAGTGACTGAGGCTCTGTCTCAAAACAAAAACAAAAGTAGACAAAGATATTCCCCAGCAAATTAGAGTTATGAGTAAGAATGCATAAAGGAAGTAACAATGGCTATGGTTTCTCTTTGTTTATGGCATAAATGTGAGTTAGAAACATTTTCATTATTTAATCTATTGAAGGACCTGCAGCATACAATCATTTTCTTGATTGTTTTTAAACCATAAAGGGGGAACACTTCAGATTCTTCACAAAAGTGCAGCTGGGCATGGCGGTGCACATTTGTATGCAATGCCAGCGCGCATGAAGCTGAGGCAGGAAGATCGTATTTAACAAAACACAAAGCTGTGGTTTTTACTTTAGGGTGAAAATACTCAAGCATTAATACACACTATTGTTTCAGAGCTTTCAGTCTTCAATGAAAAGGCCTCTTACCTCACCAGTCGGAAAATTCGCTTAAGATAGGATTTAATCTCCTTCACAGCCTCCTGCAGCAGCCGGCGGCTGGCCCCCACACCCACATAGGTCATTCTGTACACGGCGACCAGAGTCTCCACAAGCCTGCCCAGCGGGTGCAGGGGAGTGTCGCAGGCCTGCGCAGGAAGAGGCAAGGAAGCCAGTCAACACGAGTCAGTACACAACTGCACATGACAAACAATTCTCAAAGTAATGAGCGTGCACAAATACAGTACAGAGATGGAATTCCTAAACCAGGTGATGTAGGGGTCGCCTGCAATCCAGTACTAAGAAGGCTGAGACAGGAGCTGGAGGCCAGCATGGGCTACATAGTAAGTTCAAGGCCAGCCTGAAATACACAGTGAGATCATGTCTCAAAAAGCCAAAAAGCTGGAATTCCTTATTTTTTCTTTTTAATTGACAGATAATTATTACACATTTTAATGGGGTTTTGTGTGATATTTTGGTACATCTATACAATGTGTATCAACTTAGGACAGCTAGGTTATTCCATCATTTCAAATATTTATCATTTCTTTTTGATAAGAATATTCAATAATGATATAATATTGTTAACCATGATCACCCTGTGAGTAACAGAACACCATCATTTATTCTTTCACAATGGAAAACCATTTGGTCATAAAAATGATAAAATTCTGTCATTGGCAGCACATGAATGGATCTAAAGATCATAATATTAAGAGAATTAAGTCAGGCACAGAAAGACAAACACTGCATGATCCCAATCATATGTGGAACCTGAAAGAGCTGAGCCCACAGAACTACAGAGCAAAGAGTGGTTACTGGAGTCCCTAATATGCTTAATCAGAGAATCCGTTCAACACCTTGAGAAAATGGCTTTGGAAGTACTGATGTGGAATACCATTAAACAAAAGTAATGCATTATAAACTTCAAAAAATTTGAAATGTTACCTTAGAGAAAAGCAACTATTAACTGTTGATTATGTTCTGAAATAGTCATGCTTCTGTCTCCTTGATTTCTTAGTACTCTCTTGTATCTTCTACCAGTGCATGTCCTACTTTAGACTGTAGCTCATCTTACGGGAGTGAGAAGCAAGCAGACAGCATTCCAAGGGGGAGGCCAGCATGCTTTTCTTAGACAACCTATTTGCTAATGTTATTAACAAAAAGCCACTTTACACTCTAATCTTGGTTCTTAAGAACTCCTTGGTTAGGCTGGGGCACGGTGATGGATGCCTGTAATCTACTCGGGAGGCTGAGGCAGGAGGATTGCTGTTAAGTTCTTGGCCAGCCTTGGCTACATAATGAGTTCCTGTCAGCCTGCACTGCACTGCTTGAAAACAAAAACAACAAACAAAACCCTAAAAGAACAAACAGAAAAACTCCTGAATACCTTCTTAAACTTAAGTTCCATTCTAATAATGGGAAATCTTCATATAGAAGTTTGATCTTAGAGAACTAGCAAAAGAAACAATTAGAAAATAAAACCAGGCCGGGGATTTAGCTCAGTGGTTCTGTCGCTTGCCTTGCAAGCACAAGGACCCGAGTTCGATCCCTGGTCCCCCCAAAAAAAAAAAAAAAGAAAAGAAAACCAGGATTAGGTAACATTTGAGTGATATAATGTTGTAGCTGCATCACTAATTCACAAAACCAATGTCACTTCGATATTCCAGTTTACCTTTATTAAATACTTCTTGATGTCATCGTACTTCTCCACAGAAAAGGCACCAACATGCTGTGGAATGAATTCCAAACTCTCTAGTGTCTGAGTCTGTGAACGACTTAATATTTCTGGACTATAAAAAGGGAAAGGAAAGTCTATTACGTATTTCATATCAAGGAAGCAAGATCTTGTAAATGTGCACATGGAACATGGTCACAAAATATGGATGAAGTGAAGCAACCAGCATAGTTTTGGGCCTAAATGAGCTCATAAGTGGTACCTGCTATTAAGTACCATGTTTTTGTTTTTTTTTTGGTACTGGGGATCAAACTCGGGTCCTTGTGCTTGCACAGCAAGCGGCGAAACCACTGAGCTAAATCCCCAGCCCTTAAGTACCATGTTTACGTACCATTTACTCAAAACAGCATTTAACACTGTTTCATACGACCTACAATAAATTAATGAAGATTTTGCTCCAATCTATCATGGTGTTGAGAAATCCATGGCATTAGCATGAAGAGAAACTGGCAATAAACCTGTTAAGAGAGGCTGATGGAGTAAAAAGGAGGATGGAGCTAAGGAAAATAAATCAAAAGGGCAAATGAAGAAATGCAAATGAGCTCAGGACGCAAGGAGATAATGTGGACACCCCAGTGAGGCAAACAAGCACACGGGGGCAAAGAGAAGCCCCGACAGAGGCCAAGACAAGTCACAGATCAGCAGTCAAATTTTAGAAACTGAGAAGAGTACACAGTCATTACCAGATTGATAATCACAAAGAGATCTTTGTGGTAGCAGCATGGTTTTATGTAAAAGCCCATTCGCTCTCAATTCTCGAGAACACCTAGTAATAGTTAACCAAGGTTAAAGTCTCAAGGTCTACACCAGCAGGCAACAATCATGAAGCTCGAGAATGAAAGAGTATGATCAATTCCTACTTATCTCTAGAGAATAAAAACCCCAGTTCCCCGCATATAATTACTTAAAACACATACACCCAGAAATAGCAAGGGGAGATACTGTGGTTTATTTTAAAACCCAATATTTGGGGGCATGCAATCAGACAGAATCTAGACTAATCTCTCTAGCAGAATAACAATTACTATTTGTGAGACTACCAAGACAATTTCCTGAAATACTTTTCAAATCTCTGAAATTTAATTTCTATATATCTATATTGTGCTTATATACTTGAAAACTGATTTATACAATTTCAAGAAACTAGACCATTTACTCATTTAGAACATACATCTGTAAGCTGAATAAATGGACACTTGCTGAAACTTCTTTAATTCTCAAGTATTAGAAAGCAACCAATATTTGTAAATGAAAATTGCCATAAAACTAATTTTAAAATCAAGTGCATATAGTTGCAAACACAGATCAAAATAAGCTGATATTTTAACAATAAAGGATTAGCTTTAAAAAATGACATAGGCCGGGTGTGGTAGAGCATGCCAGCTGAGGCTGAGGCAGGAGGATTGCTGTGAGTTTGAGGCCAGCCTGGACAACATAGTGAGACCCTGTCTCAAAAAATAAATAAATAAAAATAATTTTTTTTTAAAAAGACCTAGAATTAGACTAAAAATAGTTAATTGTTTTACTACAAAAAGTAGAACATGCTTTAGGTCCAAATGTTAGGCAGTGTTTATGGGAGCTATTGGTCAAGTTGAATAAGGAAATCTGAAGGCAGATGGAAAAAACAGGAGAAAAGAAAAGAGAAGAGAAGAAAAAGGAGAAATAGAAAGCAATGAGAAGTGTTATCTATAACTTTTTGCATTTCAAAAACACTGTGCCACTCTGGCCTCCAAAGATTCTGATGGGAATCTGCAGGCAGCCATCTGAACTGCTTCCTCACGGTGCTTTCAAGGTTTTTGAGTCTGAATAGGACACTTCTGTATATGTGTATTTCCGCCTCAATCCAGGATGGGATTTGTTCAGCTTCTCGAATCTACAGATTTGTATTTTTCACCAAATATGGTAAGTTTTCAACAAATTTCTACCCCACATTCTTCCCCCTCTTCTTTGAGAATTCAAAGGACAGTTTAAACCTACAGGTCTCGAGGCTCTGTTCATACTGTTTTCCCCATTTTTCCATCCTGTTGTTCAGAGTGGATGATTCCTACAAATCTATTTTCAAGTTCACTGATTCTTCCACTGCCATCTCTATTCTGTTACTGAGTTCACATGGTCAGTCATTTTGGTTATTGTCGTTTTTCAACTCTAAAACTCTGGTTGGTTCTTCTTTATGTCTCCCATTTCTTTAGTGATACTTTTCCCCCTGGTACTGGGCAATGAACAGAAGGACTCACGCAGGCTTAGGCAAGTACTATACTACCAATCTGTATCCCCAACCTTTTTTTGTGGGGGGGGGGGCGTTGAGACAGGGTCTTGCTATGTAGTACAGACTAGCCTTGAACTCAGCCCAGGCTGGTCTTGAACTCCTGGCAATAATCCTGCCTCAGGTTCCTGGGTGCTGAGAGTACAGGTGTGAGCCACCACTCCTGGATTTTCCCAGCCTTTTAAAAAATTTTATGTTTACATAGTGTCTTAAATTTCCCAAGCTGGCCTCCAATTTGTGATCCTCTTGTCTCAGCCTTCAGAGTAGCTGGGATCACAGATGTGTGCCACCACATCCAGTATTGATACTTTCATTTTAGTATTTGTTTCAAAGATGTCTGTGGTTGCTCATTTGATCACTTTTATAAGAGCTACTTTGAAGTTGTCAGGTAACTCCAACATCTACGTCATCACATCACCAATGTCTGCTGATTGTCTCCCCAGGCTGAGATTTTCCTGGTTACTCTGGGTCTTGTTCATATCCCACGGAGAGTGCTCACATGTATGAAAGTAAACAGTAGGCCTGAACTGTTATCTTCAGAAGGACTTGCTTTTAAGTTGGTCCTCAGAGGGAGCCTGGGAACTAAGCTTGCTCCAAGTTCCCTATGTTGATGTGAAACCTTCCCTAACTGATAAGGGATTCTGCTCTCTGTGGACTGTATCAACCATGTGATTTACAGTGAACACAGCTTTCCTTCTGGAACTACTGAGCAAGTCTGGTGGTTGCCTGGTGAGGCATGCCAACGTGGGGGACCTCAGTAAAAACCGCAGGTCCTGAGTCTCCAATGTGGTGTCCTGGAGAGCAATGCTGTACACATGCCGCTGTGTTGCACCACCAGGAAGTGTGTTCTGTGTGACCCCTCACAGAAAGGACAGGGTGTGGGACACTTACAGAGGTGTCTTCCTCCTCTTATATGGCTGCTACCCCGAATGTGGTGTTGCGATCTTACTCGTGAGTATGTCTGTATTTTGAGTCTTCAGAATTCTCCTAGCAAATCACTGAATGTGGAGATCGTGAAAACCCTTAAAACAGCTGGAATTTTTGCTTCAGTCTTCTGAGGGTTGTGGTTCCAATATCAGTTCAAAGCCTTTGCAGTCTCATGTGGGTCTGGGCTGGCAGTGAGCAGAAAGTTACCCTGGGCCTGAGTGCAGGTCTATCCACCACTGTGGCTCTTAAAAGTCTTTGGTGTATTACTCAGACCAAAGCCACAAATGTGTGGTGAGCCCAGGAGTTCACAAACAACTTCATGAGGCTGTTTCCAGAGCTCTCTTTCCATAACCCCTTGGGTATTTTCAGGTTCTCAGAACTTCTCTTTCAGGTTGTCTAGCCAGAAACTATCCACTTCTGTGAATGTGCCACATTCAGGGCCAACAGCTGGGAAGATAGTCTGAAGCTGCCAATCAACAGGCTTAGCCTTGCCTACTGGACCTGAGACTCCACAACAGCAGACAGCGGCTCCACTCCTGCGGAGTTGCGGCTCCTGCAAGTCCCTTCCATGGTTGCTCACCCGGCTCCCATCACCGCATCTGCTGCAGAAGAACCTGGAGGCAAGGGCACGTGAGAAGGGAGAGAGGAGAGGAAGGAAGCCTGATGCTGTCTCTACCCAGAGCCTAAGGAGTCCTGTCTCACTCCCTCAGCGGGAACCAGAGGGTTTTTTCCAGATCTCTGTCTGCACTGCAGTGCTTACTTCCACATCCCAGACTCCACTGAATGCAGACTGAAGAACAAGAGAGAAAAACACCAGTAACTCGGCACTGAATTCAGGTGTGCTGGCTCACTCCACATGTTACTCTCCAGAGTTCTCAAACAGCTGTCCATGCTATCCAGGTTTAACAGTTAGATCCAAAAGAAGATAAGGGAGGTGTGCTTTAATCCATCTTACCCAGAAAGAGAAGTACACTATTAACTTTTAAATTAAATTATATTTTTCAATAAAATGTAGTGAGTCTCGACCACTTACTGGTCTTAAACTTCATTTTCCTAACATGTTCAGCCCCGTGCCAGCAAGCATCACCCACCTGTCTCTGTGCTGGCGCCGACTGGTGGTCAGGGCCACAGCGATGTTGTCCCAGGCTTTCCAGACGTCGCCCTGGCCTGGACTCTCACAGCCCAGCTGGTGCCAACATTCATCAAACACTGCTTTCCACTTCTCATCAGCTGCCACCGCCAGGTTTCCTAGCTTCCTGCTAATAGAGCCACACCAACCTTTATGAATCACCTCTGTGCAAAACTGTTCCAAACAACGCAAACTTTCTGATTTATAACTGAGAAAACTTCTGTGGCCCACACTGCCTAAGTTGATTTATTGGGTTTTTTTGGTACAAGAGATCGAACTCAGGACCTTGTGCTTGCAAGGCAGGTGTGGTAATATTGAGCTGGAATCCCGGGCCCGCCTAAATTGATTTAAATAGATCTATTTTTAAAACATGGAATGAAAATTTGGAAGGGATGAATTTTGGCTATTGTTTATTAGACACTAAAGTATATGGATTGTTAAGCACAAAGCACAACAGAATTGACTCTTCTGCCTCCTCCATTTCCACGGAACTGATTTGTAAAATTGATTCCTGTTAAAAGGGGGGAAATACTGTTAGCCAACCTGGACACCTGTACTAGTAACAGTGGGACTCCTCCGTGACTTTTATTTTAAACATTTATCATTAAGGCTTATAATTTAAGCCAAGACCATTGATTTAGTTATGAAGACCAGTGTCACTCGATAATTCAGGGATTACACCTTGTTTACAAAAAAGAAAACTTTAAAAACTTGATTTTGCAGATGGGCATGGTGGTGCATGCCTGTAACCCCAGCATTCAGGCAGGTGAGGCAGGAGGATTGCTGTGAGTTCGAGGCCAGCCTGAAATACATTGCGAGACTCTGTCTCAGGAAAACAAAAAAACAAAAAACATCTTGATTTTGCTAGTACAATATTAACCAGTTTTGATGAAAGCAAAGACAATCCAAAATATTCAATAATTAATCCAGCATTACACCAGTTACTCACAGAATTTTGGGTCTGTCTTTATCACTGTCATACAGACTGGGCTTGAAATAGGTTCCAGTGATTTTTATCCCAGATCCCCATTCTCCACTAAAATACCCTTCAATGTAATCTCCATTTAGCATTGTCAGTGTACCCTAGGTAAAATGAGAGAAAAAATATAAAGTTAGAGGAAATATTTTCAGTTAAAACAATTAAGAGGAAAAAGAGTACTAAATGGCTAGCGTTTTCCCTTTTAATTTGCTCTTTACCAGACTTCAATTCTTTGGTAACAGACCAAAAGAAAGTGTGTATTTGTGCATCTTCAGTGTATGAAAATAATCCATGGGTAAAAGAAAATCCACAGGAAAAATAGAAAATCTTTTAGTTTGTATCAAACAAACATACAACATATTAAAATTTATGGGATGAGGGCCGGGGATTTAGCTCAGTGGTTTTGCAGCCTGCTGCACAAGCGCAAGGACCCAAGTTCAATCCCTGGTACCAAAAAAAAAATATATTTATGGGATGAGGCTAAAGCATTGCTTAGGAGGAAATTTACAGCAGTTAACACTTATCTCTGAAAGTAAGATCTCAAATCAATAATATGAAATTCCACAGTAAAAACTAGAACAATGGGAAAAAACTAAACTCAAAACAAGGCAAAGAAAGGAAATAATAAAGATTAAAGCAGGAATCAGTGAAATAGAAAATTAAAAAAAGAGAAAAAATCAATTAAACAAAAAGATATAGAAATATTTAATTAGACTGATCAAGGATAGACAAATTTACAGAATCAAGAATGAAATGAGACATTGTGGGAGACTGCCTCATTGATTATACCCAAAGCAGGCTGTAAGCAGTGCAGGCTGTAAAGAGTTAACCCTGCATTTGGCTTGTTTATAGAAGTGAGTCAGGCCAAAGCCTATGTGCTGAGGTCAGAGTGACTCCCACCCAAATTCCATTCCCAGAGTTAAAACCTTCTTTACTATAAAGATAAGGTTCACTATTAATCACAACCTATATTTTGTCTGTTCTGTTCCTAATTCAAGAATGCTTAGCCTTTTCCTTTACATGCCTTGCCTCCATCAGCAACGTGTCCATGGCAACTCCACATAGCCCCTTTACCTCAATCTAATGATGATGTCACCAATAAATAGTAACACTTCCGGGCTTTTGCTTGTTTAAGCCTCAGACTGGTCAAGCATGGTCATCCTGGCATCCTGTATCTGTCTCTTTAACTGTCTTTTTTCTCACCTTGTGTTGTAGTGCCAAGCAAGAGATCAGAACCTGCTTCAGGGGTCACTGATAGGATATTATTATCCTTAGAAACATTTAAAAGGTTAGAAGGTGCTGTGGTTTCAATGTGTGTCCTCTCCAAAGTCTGGGTGTGGGATTAAGTAAGAGGTAGGCCTTTGTGGGAAATGATTAAATCACAAGGGTTCTACACTATGAATGGATCAATGGCTTATAAACTGGCTGCAGGGCAGCAGCTCTCAACCTTTGTCCTTTTGCCTTCCACCCTTGGTCTGTCCCTCCCACAATTTAAGGACATAGCAAGAAGGCTCTCAGACACCAAATACCAGTGCTGTGGGTGTGAACTTCCTAATCTCCAGAATGGTGAGGAAATAAATTTTTCATCTGTGGTATTTTGTTAGAGCAGCAAAGATCCACTAAAACAGAAGAGAATACTAAGAGAACAGCTTTATGACTTACATTTTTTTTTCCTTTTTCTTTTTTGTACCGGGGATTGAAATGACTTACTTTTTTAGATAACTTAAATGAAAAGTATTTCTAAGAGAACACAGATGACCAAAACTGACTCAAGAAGGAAAAGAAAACCGGAATAAGTCTATAAAAGTAAAGAAATTTAAGTCAGATATATGTCTTTTATAAAGCAATCCTCAAGGAGAGGTCCCTCAGGGCCAGCTAGAGGCAGAGAGGAATGTAAAGAAAGCACAGAAATTCAGAAACAGGGGAGGGCAAACAAAGCCAGATAAGGAGAGCCAATCTAAAGGAAAACCCTGCCAGATCTAGTCTAGAGTCAGGCGAATAGAAAGGGCAGTGGGCCACCTCTGGAGCACAGTACCCCACACACCCCAAGTCCAGGAAACCTGTCATCTGGGAAGTGGATCCAACACCCTGAGGGAATGAGCCAGGGCCACAGCAGTAAGGATCCCTGGATAGGTTTCTAGCCCTAACCCCAATCCCAACTCCAACTCCACCCTATTGGCATTACAACAGATTTCTTAACACAAACCTTAAAGGCCAGAAGAGCTTGGAGTAAAGATTTTCAAGTCCTAAAAGAAAACACTTTTCAGATTGCTATATCCTGCAAAACTATCTTTCAAAACTGATAGAGAAATAAGGACTTTTCATGACAAAGAGCACCTTAAGAAATGCATGACCACTAAACCAGCACCACAAAAAGTATTCAAAAGAAATCCTAGACGAGACAATGATGTTAACAGCACCAAAAAGCCCAAAGGAATAAATGCATCAAGCAAACTAAGCTGTTAAGCAAATGAGAAAAAAGGAATCAGGTACAGAGAAAATAATGCAATGACAGGAATCAGTCAATACCATTTAGTGATAACTCTGAATGTGAACCACGTTAACACTCTAATCAAAGATACAGATCGGATCACAAAACAAAATCCAGCTGTATGTTGCATAGAAGAGACACAGGTCATCAATAAAGAAACACATAGACTGGAAATAAAATGATGGAAAACAATACTCCATTCAACAGGAAGATCAAAAGCAAGGAAAAGTAGGTATCCTATTTTCAGACAAATGGACTTCAAGCCAAAACTGATCAAAAGAGACAAAGAAGGTCACTACACACTGGTAAAGTGAACATTCAAGAGGAAGAGGTAACAACTGTAAATATATATGCACCAAAAGCCAGCACACTCAACTTTATAAAGCAAATATTATTGGACATCAAAGACCAAATAAACATCAACACAATCATAGTTGTGGACTTTAATATCCCACTGTCACAAATAGGTCAACTAGACAAAAAATAAATCAAGAAAGAAATATCACAGATGAACCACAGATTCAAACAAATCGACTTAAAATTCCTAGAATGAAATGATACTGCCACTACAACACACTACAGAATCTACAGACACACCAGGCATGGTAGTGCATCCCTAGCTCTTGGGAGGCTGACACAGGAAGTTTGTCCCAAGTTTGAGGCCAGCCTAGACTACACAGTGAGTTCAAGGCCAGCCTGAACTACACAGCGAGACCCTGTCTCAAAATACAAAAACCAAAACCACAAAAGAACCTATAGCTACAATGAAAGAGGTCCTAAGAAGGAAGTACTGCATATATCTATGAATGGCCACGTTAAAAAAAAAGTGATCTTAGGTCAGCAATTTAGCTCAGTGGTGCTACGGCCTGCCCCGCAAGCTCAAGGACCCGAGTTGGATCCTCAGTACCAAAAAGAAAAAAAAAAAGAGGTGATCCCAACTAATGTAATGGTGGTGCACCTCAAGGTCCTAAAACAATAAGAGCAATCCAAATAAAAAAACTGGTACAGGAAAGGGAATGATAAAGATCTGAGCAGAGATCAATGAATTGAGACTAAAAAAATACAAAGAATCAATGAATCAGTTGGTTTTCTGAATGAACAAAATAGACAAACCCTTAGCCAAACGTAACAAAAGAAAAAACCCAAATCAATGCAATTAGAAATGAAATATATGAAATCATGATGGAAACCACCAGAATCTAGAGGACTGTAAGTAGCTACTTTGAAAATACATTGTATTGGCCTGGGGATTTAGCTCAGTGGTTTCGCTGCCTGCCTCCCAAGCAGAAGGTACCGAGTTCAATCCCTGGTACCAAAAACAAAAACAAACAAACCCGAAAATACACTGTATTCCAGTAAGCTGGAAAATCTAGAAGAAATGTATAAAATTCCAGACACATAAATTACCAAAACAGAATCAAGAAGATATAAAAACCCTGTATAGTCCAATAATAGATAATGAAATTGAGGCAGTGACAAAAGACTTAACAACTAAGAAAAACCCCGGAGCTGATGGATATACTGCTAAATTTTACTTAATAAGAACTTATGAGGGCTGGGGATTTAGCTCAGTGGTTTTGCTGCCTGTTTCACAAGTGCAAGGACCCGAGTTCGATCCCCAGTACCAAAAAAAAAAAGAACTTATGAGAAGAATTTATGTCAATACCCCTCAAACTCTTGCATGAAATTGAAAGAAGGAACTGTGCCAAATTAATTCCTTGAAGGTAGCATTACCTTGATACAAAAAAAGAAAACTATGCACCAATTTTCTTCATAAACATACACGCTTAAATCTCATATGACAAATCATTAAAAAGATCATACATTATGAACAGTTTAGTTTCTCCTAGGGATGCAACCATGGTTGAGCACAGGTAAATCAACAGATGTAATACATCACATAAACAAAAAGATAAAAATCACATGATCATTTCAATACCTGGAGAAAAAACCTGTAACAAAGTCCAACAACCATTCATGATAAAAACCTTAAAGAAAATGGTACAGAAGGACTTTACATTAAAATAATAAATTGAGACTTCCAGGAAGATGGTAGAGAGGTGAACAGCAGAGAAACAACCTCTCTGAGATTTGGTGTCCAGATGGAATATATCAGCATGAGGAAAGGAATGGAGGAAGTTGGTCCCCGTGACCTAGCAAGGATCTGAAGCGAGAACTGAAGACCATGGGGAGAGCGAATGAAGATACTCAACATAGAAGAAGGCAGGGCCAAGCAGCACTTCTCCCACTCTCTTCGTGGGAGAGGGGCCAGCTTGAACCTGCAGACACACAGTGACTATTGGTGAACCCCAGAGGGCTCTACGGAGAAAAGCACCAGTGGATGCAGCTGACTGCAGTGGCTGGTGAGTTATTTGGGTTCAGACGTCCCCCAGGAGAAGGTGATTGGCTGGTAGCCATCTTTTCTTTTTTTTTTTGGTACCGGGGATCAAACTCGGGTCCTTGCGCTTGTGCAGCAGGCGGTGAAACCACTGAGCTAAATCCCCGGCCCTGGTAGCCATCTTGAAGAGGGGCCAACTGAACTCAGAACTCAGAGCAGCCATGGGCTAGATCCATCTAGTGGCTCCCAGTGTCAAGGTGAGGCAGAATCCAGTTCAAGATGGCAGGGAGCCAAGTTCAAACTCGCAAAAGGCATGTGGAAGTGTTGCAGGGTGAACAAATCAGGTTCCAGCCTCTCAGCCAGAAGCCAGCCTGAACTTCAGTGAACTAAAGGTGCAAGCTTGCTGGGAATATCCACCACGACACCATAAATCTATGGCTGGCTTGCTGGGATTAATCAACATAGATCTGGACTCTATCTGCCCACTCTGTCTAATAGTGACAGCAGAAATATGCCCTGAAGTGGACATTTTTTTCTTTTTCTTATTTCGTTTTTGTTTTGTCTTGCTTTCTTTTTTGTTTGTTCTTGTTTTCATATGCGCACGAACACTGTTTCTAGTTTTTACTGTTCTATTTTTCTTTTTATTTCTTCCTTCTCTCTTTCCCTCCTCTCTTCACCAGTTTCTCAAAGTTTGCACGATCTTCCTTTGTTCTCCAGCTTGCTTCTCATCTCTTCCTCTTCCCCTATTTCTCTATTTTTCCCCCAAACCCCTTCTAAACTTTCTCCTCAGAGGGTAAAATCGCTATACTAAGGGCATATTTACTGAATACAGCTTTCTGGTTTGTTTTAGATTTTGTTATATAACCACAAATCTAGTTCCTACGGTTAAAGGTGGAAAATTAATAGTTAGCACAGTTTGTCATTTTCTAGCCTATGTTTGATGCTACTGTTATTGCTGATTGTGCTACTTTAGTCAAGGTGATATGAGAGTTCTAATCAGTTGTTCTTCCTGTATGCCAAGACTGAGATTGCCTAAGGGTCATAAACAACACTATAGGCCAGTGCCAAAGAATCAGGCAGGGGCTGTAGTAGGCAGCAACTTCTCATT
Organism: Heterocephalus glaber; assembly: GCF_000247695.1. Next base: position 147,963 of record NW_004624899.1, on the reverse strand, counting down.
CCTAATAAATTGAAGAGGTAGGATCTTGCAACAGACTCAAAACCCAAAAGCCAGTCATACCTAGAAGACATCTCTGAGTAGTCATTTCCTAAAGCTTCTAAATACTAGCAATAAAGCCACTTGCCATATGCAATTTATAAGCATCAACCTAGGAATTAAATTTTTAAAAAAATAGAAAATGAGAAGACACTTAAGGAAGATGCAACTCCAAACTTCCAGCTTACCAAAAGCAAACCGAGGGGGCAACGAGGTGGGACAATTTGAAATCCCCTGGAATTGCTGAAGTGGTAACAGAGGAATTAACAAAGCAGATGAATGAGGCTTTAGAAAAAAATCAAGTCAATAATACTTTCTTAATTTTTGCAGATAAGTATAGACATGGTAACCATAATGAAAGACATGAGTGACTCTAGAGCAGATACAGATAAAAAAAGTAGAGGAACTTAGGAAAATGATGGAAACCACGAATACCCAACATAGGAAAGAAACAGAATCCATGCAAGAGATTGAAAACGATATCCAGGAGATTAAAAATTCCATTGAAAGTATACACAGAATGTGCCCATGTGAGGACAGAATATCAGATATAGAAGACAGGATTGTGGTTGGGAATCATGAAAAGAATTATTTCATTAAAATGGCAAGGGAGGGGGCCGGGGATGTAGCTCAGTGGTTCCGCCACCTGCCTCGCAAGCGCAAAGTCCCAAGTTCAATCCCCAGTACCAAAAAAAAAAAAAAAAATCTGTGTATCGCCTCTATTTTTTGTTGTTGTTGTTATAAATGATAACATCGCAACTTTGTTTTATTTTAATCTTGTTAGCACTGCAGGCACCTCTCAAGCCTCTGCAGC
>NW_004624899.1:63855-147003 GCF_000247695.1 Heterocephalus glaber | reverse complement strand
CATGATCAAAAAAAATCTACACCAAGGCATATAATAGTTAAGATTCCAGAAATTCAACATAAGGACAGAATACTAAAAGCTGTTAGAGCAAAGAAACAAATCACCTATAAAGGAAAGTCCATCAGAATCACAGCAGACTTCTCAACACAAATTCTCAAGTGAAGGAGAGCATGGAGTGAAGTACTTCAAGCCCTAAAAAAAAAAACAACCTCCAACTCAGATTGAGGCACCTTACAAAACTATCTTTCAAAACTGATGGAGAGGGCCAGGGATTTAGCTCAGTGATTCTGCCACCTGCCTCACAAGTGGAAGCTCCCAAGTTTGATCCCTGGTACCCAAAACAAAACAAAACAAAACTGATGGAGAAATAAGTTACTTCCATGACAAAGAGCACCTGAATAAATTCATGACCACCAAACCAGCACTCCAAAATGTTCTGAAGGACATTCTAGAAAGAGGTAACAAGGTCTATAACTTGATGAAGCCCAACAGATTAAATCCACCAGGCAGGGCAAGTAATTAAACAGAAGGAAAAAAAGGGGAAACCAACAATAGGAAAATAACATGACAAGGATAAGTCAATACATATCAGTTACAAGCATCAATGAAAATGGTCTCAATTCACCAATCAAAAGAAATAGACTGGCAGAATCCATCAAGAAGCAAGATCTAGCTGGGTGTGGTGGCACACTCTAGGAGGAATGCCTTGAGTTCAAGGCCAGCCTGGGCTACATAGTGAGTTTGGGGACAGCCTGGACTACAAGTGAGAAGCAAGATCCAACAATATGCTGCATACAAGAAACACATTTAATTCAAAAAGAAATTCATACACTCAAAGTCAAAGGATGAAAAACAATACTCCATGTGACAGGAACCCGGAAAAAAGCAGAAGTAGCTATCCTATTTGCAAATAGAGTGGATTTCAAGCCAAGACTGATTAAGAGAGACAAAGAAGGACACTACATCCTTGTAAACGAAACAATCTCAGAGGAAGAAATAACAATCATTCATATATATATGCACCAATACCAGCACACTCAACTATATAAAACAAGTATCAAGGCACATGAAAAATCAAATAAGCACTAGTACAAATGTAATGGGGGACCTCAATACCCCACTGTCACAGACAGATCAACTACACACAAAAAAACAAAGAAATATCAGAGCTGAACCAAGCTTTTGAACAAATGAACTTAGTAGATGTCTACAGAGTGTTCCTCCCCACAACAGAACACACATTCTTCTCAGCTATACATGCACTGTTCTCAAAAATAGACCATATACTAGCTCACAGTATATGAATAAATAAGTAAATGCAAAGGAATTAAAATTATCCCATGCATATTATCAAACCATAGTGCAATGAAATTGGAAATCAATAGCAAAAGAAACCACAAAAATTTCATAAGCATATGGAAATTAAACAACACCTCCTGATCAATGGATGATAGATGAAATTAAAGAAGAAATTAGACAGTTTCTGGAATTAAACAATAATGTGAGTACAACATACTGTAACTTATGGGACACATGAAAGCAGTCCTACAAGGGAAATTTATAGTGGTGAATTCCCATATCAGAAAAATAGATCGAGCTCAAATAAACAAACTAATGTTAAATCTCAAGCTTCTAGAAAAAGAAGAGCAAGTCAAGCCAAAAAGTCATACAAGAAAGGAAATTACAAAGATCAGAGCAGAAATTAATGTAATGGAGACTAACAAAACAATACAAAGAATCAATGAATCAAAGAGTTGGTTCTTTGAATAATTAAATAAAACTGACAAACCCTTAGCCAACCTTATCAAAAAAAAAAAAAAAAAGGAAAGAAAAGACTCAAATTGATGCAATTAGGAATGAAAAGGGTTAAATCACAACAGATAATGCAGATGGTCAATACCTACTTTGAGAACCTGTATTCTAAAAAGATGGAGAGCACAGAAGAAATGGACAGACTCCTAGATACATATGAATTATCAAAGTTGAGTCAAGAAGATATAAAAATTCTAAATAAACTACTATCAGTCAATGAAACGGAAGATGTAATTAAAAACCTACCAACAAAGAAAAGCCCGAGCCCTGAGAGATTCACTGCTGAATTCATCAAGAAATTTAGAGAAGGACTAATGCTGCTACTTCTCAAACTCTTAATGAAATGGAAAGGGAAGCAACACTTCCAAATTCATTCCCAGAAGCAAGCATTACCCTGATACCAAAATCACAGAAGGATCCAACCAAAAAAGAGAACTACAGGCCAGTCTCATTAATGAACACAGATACAAAAAGCCTCAAGATACTGGCAAATAGAATGCAACAAATCATCAAGAAAATTATATTCCCTAACCAAGTAGTATTCACCCCAGGGATGCAAGGGTGGTTCAACATATGCAAACTAATAAACGTAATATACCATATTAACAGAGCCAAGGACAGAAACCACTTGGTCATCTCAACAGATACACTGGAAGCATCTGACAAAGTCCTATACCCATTCATGATAAAAACCCTACAGAAAATTGGAATAGATGGTCTTTATTTCAACCTGATAAAAAGCCATCTATGACAAACCAACATCCTACTAATGGACAAAACCTGAAAGCTCTCACTCTAAAATCAGGAACAAGACAAGGATGTCCACTGTCACCACTCTTATTCAATATAGTTCTGGAAACATTAGCCAGAGCATTTAGACAAGAGAAAGAAATAACAGGATTAAGAACAGGAAAGGAAGAAGTTAAATTATCCTTATTTGCAGATGACATGATACTCTACATAGAAGACCTCAAAAACGCCACTAAAAGACTTCTAGATTTAATAACTGGATTCAGCAGCATAGCTGGAAACAAAGTCAGTACTGAAAATTCAATAGCATTCCTGTACAAAAATAACAAACTCACTGAGAGAGAAAGTAGGGAAACAACACCTTTCACAATACTATCCAAAAAAATGAAAAACCTAGGAATCAATCTAGCCAAGGAAGTAAAAGACCTTTACATTCAAAACTTCAGTACTCTGAAAAAGGAGATCGAGGAGGGTATCAGAAAATGGAAAGACATCCCTTGTTCTTGGGTAGGAAGACCCAATATAGTGAAAATGGCCATACTTCCAAAACTGTTATACAGATTTAATGCAATCCCAATCAAAATATCGAGAGCATATCTCACAGAATTAGAGAGAACAATCCTAACATTCATTTGGAACCGGAAGAGATCCAGAATAGCAAAGGCAATTCTAGGCAACAAAGGCAAGGCAGGGGCATCTCAATCTGTGACTTGAAATTATACTACAAAGCTATTGTGATAAAAACAGCACGGCAAAAAAACCAGACCTGAGTATCAGTGGAACAGATTAGAAAATACAAATATACCAAGCCACTTTTTCTTTGACAATGGAGCCAAATACCTTCACTGGAAGAAAGATAGCCTCTTTTTAAATAAATGGTGCTGGAAAAACTGGCAAGCACAAGGTCCTGAGTTCAATCCCCGGAAGAAAACCCAAAAAAACTCCCAAAATCTAAAACTAGTGGTTCCAATTGACCCACTATTCTCCTGCTGTGTATCTTCCCAAAAAGAGTTAAAAAGATCATAAAACAGCAATATGTGCACACCCATGTTTATAGCAGCACAGTTTGTAGTAGCTAAATCTTGGAAAGAGCCCAAATGTCCATCAACTGATAAATGGATAAAGAGGATGTGCTTTTTTTTTTTTTTAATATACACAAGAGTACTACTCTGCCATAAAAGATACGCTTGAGGCATTTCTAGCTAAGTGGATGCATCTTAAAACCACACTCTTAAGTGAAATAAATCAGACATACATGTTTAAATACCGCATTGTTTCTCTGGTGTGAGAGACCAAAAGTTAAAAAAAGGACCAAAATGTATAATAGATATTGAGAAATGGGAGGAAAATGTTCAAATGAGAAGGGCAACAAGTAAAAAGGGGAGGGGGAAAGGAAAGAAGACACAAAGGAAAAAAAATAGAAAAAACAGAAACAAAGCTTTTGTAAATAAGGAGAGGAAGAAAGGTTTTAGGGAGGGGAGGGGAATGGGAAAAAAGAAGAAGCAAGATATAATATGTACAGGTACAAATTCTCTATGATGAATGATATCATTACATATATCTTAAATGTACCTATAAAAAATAAAATGATAAGGCAGGCATGGTGGTGCACACCTATAATCTCATCACTGAGGAAGCTCAGGCAAGAGGAGTACATGAATTCAAGGCTACGCTAGGCTACACAGTGACTTCAAAGCTAGCCTAAACTGCATAGTAAGACCTTGTCTCAAAAAAGTCATTCATGACAAACCCACTGCCAACATCATACTACATGTGGAAAACTGAGAGCATCTCCTCTAAAATAAGGAACAGGGGCCGGCAATTTAGCTCAGTGGTTTCGCCGCCTGCTGCGCAAGCACAAGGACCCGAGTTCGATCCCTGGTACCAAAAAAAAATAATAAAATGAGGAACAAGAGAAGAGTGTCCACTGCACCACTTCTGTTCAATACAGGTTAGCTAGAGCAATTAGGCCAAAGCAAGAAAGGCACCCATAGAGGAAAGGAAAAAGGTAAAATATCCTTTATTTGCAGATGACATGATTCTGTAATCTAAGATTCAAAAAAAAAACCCAAAACCCTCCATCAGCAGATTCTTAGAACTAATAAACAAATTCAGCAAAGCGCCAGGATAAAAATAAATGAACAAGGGCTGGGGATTTAGCTCAGTGGTGCCACTGCCTGTCTCACCAGCGCAAGGTCCCAAGTTTGATCCCCAGTACCAATAAAAATTAAATAAATAAATCAACAAAAATCAATAATGTTCCTAAACTCCAAGAATGAATTCACTGAGCAAGAAATCAGTGCAAACAATCCCATTCACAGTAGCTTCAAAAAATTAAGTGTGAGGTCCCACGCTCGGCATGGCGAGACCAAGCAGCTCAAGCTAAGGATCCAGGCAGCATGAAGCCCCTGCTCTGTTCTGGGCTCCGCCCATGGCAGGGTGAGGACCCCAGGGTGGCTTGGAGCCCCTGCTCCATCCCGCACTCCGCTTAGCTGCGTGGGTGCCTGCAGGGACTGGTACTGCACCCTTCTGCTACCTGGTTCCACATTACAGAGGCACAGAGGATCATAAAGGCCCTTGGCCCGAGCTCCACAAGATAGAGCAGAAGTGAACAACAGAAAGAGGGCCCCTCAGGCTCCCTGATGAAAACTGAAGCCCACTGGAAAGGTGAAGAGAATCTCTGCACTAAAGGCACACCAGACCAGCATAGCTGTTAAGTTGGGGGGATCACTACCTCCCATCAGAACCTGGACTATCTTCAGGGGAAGGGCAGCTGGAACCTGCAGTAGAACCTTGCAGAGTCCAACCCTGCAGGAGGACAGGAAGCTCAACTTGGGACTTGCAGCCAGAAATCTACCTGAAGCTCACAGGTCTGTGACTGGCTTACTGAGACTCATTGACTTCTAACTGCACACTGCTGCCCACGTTGTCTATTGTGACAGCAGAGACATGCCCTGAAGGAGGCCCTTCATTTTTATTTTTTGTTATTTGCAAAAAAGAAAAATAGTTTTTCTCTTAATTTTTATTTTTTTCTACTCTTTTCAAATTTTTATTTTTCTCTTTGTCCCCTCCCCACCACATTGCTCTTCATCTCCCTTTTTGTTCCTTTCTGGACCGAATTCGGATTTCTCCTTTATTTTTCTTTTCTTCTCTCAATTATCATTAGTTTTAAAGGAAAGTAAATACAGTATCTAGCCTCCCTACTGCTGTTAGGTGGTTCTGTTCACGTCTTTGTTCTTTCATTCTGCCTCTTCCTCTTGCCTTCAACAGTTTCTTAGAGTTTGTGTGATCTTCCTGTATCTTCTGGACTCACTGCTAATCTTTCCTGATTCTTCTATCTGTCCCTCCTTCCCCAACTCCTTCTAACTCCCCATCCCGAAGGGTAAAGTTGCTATACTGAAGAGTTTATTCACTATATAAACATATGCTGGGTTGGTCCTCGATTTTGATTTAATTCACACAGTTAAATGTGATAGATTAAGAACTACCACAAATTGTCATTTTCTAAGCTGTGCTTGATGCTATGGTGTTGCTAACCGTATCATTTGGGCTAAGGTGCTGTGATTGCCTTCCTGGTATAATGAAAATGAGATAGCCTCAGAGTCATTAGAGTCTCAAAACCTAAAGACCAGCTATATCTGGAAGATACTTCTGAAAACCAATCATTTCACAAGGGTAGTAAACACAAGCAAGAAAGATACCTACAATAAGCAATTTTGAAACATCAACCCAGGAATTAAACCAAGAACAGTACCAAAAACAAAAATGAGAAGACATTTACACAAGGCACAAACTCAGGCTTCCACTCCACAAAAAGCAAATCCTGGGGGAAACGAGGTGGAAAATTCTGATAATCAACCACCTGGACACCCTGAACTGATAGCACAGGAAATAACAAAACAGATGAATGAGGCTCTGGAAAAATTCAAAGCAGAAATAATCTCCCAAATAACTACAGAGATGGTGAGCAGAGTGAAAGACATGATTACAGGCTCTAGAACAGAAACAAACAAACAAACAAAAATAGATGAGATCAGAAACATGCTGGAAGCCATGAATGCCCCCCATAAGAAAGAAATGGAAACCATGATGGCCCAACATAAGAAGGAAATGGAATCCATGAAACAGATTCAAACAGATATTCAGGAGATTAAAAACTCCACTGAAAGCATGCAGAGGAGATTAAGAGAATGCAAAGATAGAATATCAGATATAGAAGACAGGATTGTGGTTGAAGACTATGAAAACAGAGGTTTCTTAAAAATAGTAAGGGACCATGAGAAATCAATCCAGCAGCTGCCAGATGATGCAAAGAAGAATAACATAAGACTGATAGGAGTTCACAAAAAAACAGGAGAAAGTACTATTGACAAAAAAAAACTGTTCACAGAATATCAGAAAACTTCCCAGACAGGTGGAGAATTCGACATACAGGTAAGTGAGGCATATAGAACTCCAACCAGCCATGATCAAAAAAAAATCTACACCTAGACATATAATAGTCAAGATCCCAGAAACCCAACAGAAGTACAAAATCCTACAGGGAGTTAGGGAAAAGAAACAAATCACCTACAAAGGAAAGCCCATCAGAATCACAGCAGACTTCTCAATGCAAACCCTCAAGGCAAGAAGAGCTTGGAGTTACGTAGTCTACGCTCTAAAGGAAAAAAAAAAAACAGCCTCCAAACCAGATTGATGTATCCTGCAAAACTATCTTTCAAAAAAGAAAAACAAAAAACAAAGAAGAAGTAGAAATAGCAAATAAACATATGAAAAACATTAAACATCACTGGTCACTGGAGAGATGCAAATGAAAACAACACTGAGATTCTACTTCACTCCAGAAAGAATGGCTGCTATCATGAAATCAACCAATAACAAATGCTGGCGGGGCTGTGGGGAAAGAGGAACCCTGCTCCACTGCTGGTGGGAGTGTAGACTGGTGCAACCACTGTGGAAATCAGTATGGAGATGCCTCATAGAACTAGAACTAGGACTGGAAGTCCCATTTGACCCAGTTATTCCTCTGCTGGGGATCTTCCCCAAAGAATTAAAAGAATTGGGCTGGGGATTTAGCTCAGTGGTTCCGGCACCTGCCTTGCAAGTGCAATGTCCTGAGTTCAATCCCTGGTATCAAAAAAAAAAAAAAAATTAAGAATCATACCACAGTGATAGATGTGCACCCATGTTCATAGCAGCAGTTTGCAGTTTGTAATAGGTAAAACTTGGAAACAGCCCAAATGCCCATCAACTGGAGACTGGATAAAGAAAATGTGTTTTTTAAAAATAAAATGGAGTACTACTCAGCCATAAAAATGAAAAATTAGAGACATTTATAGCTAATTGGATGCAAATTAAGAAGATACTCTTAAGTGAAATAAATTGGACACACGTGTAAATACCGAATAGTTTCTCTAGTGTGAGAAACTGAAGGTGTAAATAAGGACTAAATGGTGTAATAGATAATGTGAAATAGGAAGAAAAAGGGCAAAGGGGAAGGGGAAGTGGGAGGGCTAGGGGAAAGGAAAGAAGGGAATGGGATTAATGAGAAAATGAAAAAATGGAAACAAAGTCTTTGAATATAGGGAGGGGTGGAGGGGGTGAAGGGAGGGCAGGGAAGGGAGAAAAATAAGAACCAGGAGAGATTATGTAAAGGTGCAAATTTCCAATGATGAATGTCACTATATTGTATACCTAAAATGTACCAATAAAATATGAAAATGTGAAAAAAAAAAGAGAAAGACTGAGGAGGACATTGGAAAATGGAAAAATACCCTGTTTTGGATAGGCAGACTAGTATTGTCAACATGGCCATATTCCCAAAAATGATATATAGATTTAATGCAACTGTCGTTAAAATATTATCAGCTTTTTTCACAGAACTAGATAAAGTAATCCCAAAATTTATATGAACAGAATAGACTCAGACTAGCCAATGCAATCTTGGACAAGAGCAAAGTCAGGGGCACTATAATTCCCACTTCAATTTATCCCACAAAGCCACAGTAGTAAAACAGCATGGTACTGGCACAAATACCAGGCATGACTAATGGAATAGAGGATACAGAAAGATATCAAGCACCTTCAGATTTGTGATGAAGGGGCCACTGGACCAAAGATAGCCTCTTTAACAAATCGTACTGCAAAAACTGGCTATCCACCCTGCAGAACAATGAACCTTGATTCATATCTCTCATCCTGTACTAAAATCAAATTAAAATGGATCAAAGAACTAGATATAAAAACAGAAACAATGAATCTGCTGGAAAAAAACTGATTTCTTGAGGAACAGGCACAGGCAAAGACTACATGAAGAAAACCCCAATTGCACAGAAAATAATACTGAGAATCAAGAAATGCTATTATATCAAATGAAAAAGGTTCTGCACAGTAAAGGAAGCAACCAACAGAATAAAGAGATAACCCAGAGAATGAATCCAATTAAAAGACAGATGACTGAAATGAATATGCTTCTCAGAAGTACAAAGGGCCAATAAATACATGAAAAAATGCTCACCATATTTGGCCATTAGAGAAATGCAAATTAAAACAAACAACACTGAGATACCATCTTACTCCACAAAGAATGACAATCATCAAGGACTCAGATCAACAGCAAATGCTGGTAAGAGTATGGGGATAAAGGAACCTTCTATATTGCTGGTAGGAATGTGAACTAGTACAACCACTTTAAAAATCAGGAGATTCCTCAAAATATTAAAAATAGAAATTTCATTTGACCCAGCTATACCTCTCCTGGGTATCTTCCAGAAAGAGCTAAAGACCTATCAACCTACAAAGCTAACTCATGGAAGCTAAATCATGGAAGTGTTAATACCATTAATGATGACTGGATAAAAGAAAGTGTGGTATTTATCCACAATGGAATACTACTCAGCCACAAAGAAGGGTAAATTTGAGTCATTTGTAAGAAAAATGGATGGATCTTCAGATCATAATACTAAATGAAATAAGTCAGTCACAAAAGGTTAATTAAATATCTCATGGTTTCCCTGAGTGACCATAAATATAAATAATTTAAAGAGCAAAATAAGTGTCATGTTGAGACATGACACGTGTCATGTTAAGGGAAGTAGGCACTGTAGCAATGGAAAGGTGACCCGGGGAAGCTGGGAGAAGGAGGAGTAAAAATAACCAAGACACAATACGTGTATTTACCCAACCCCCAAGTTAAATGGAATCACTATGTACTGCAAACAATTAAAAAAAAAAATGCTCAGGGACAGATGAATTCTCTGATGAATTCTTCCAAACATTCAAAAAGGAAATAATACTAAAGCTTTCAAACTCAGAAAATAAAAGAGGGAAACTTCACAACTTGTTCTACATGGCCATTAGCATTCTGATATCAATGAGAGGTAACAGCTTGGATGCAGCTCAAAGGAAGAGCATGCACAGGCCCTGGGTTTGATCCTAGCAACACACTCACACATACATGACACAAACACACACAAAACATCATGAGAAAAGAAAGCTATATAGACCATTTTCTCTCATAAATATAGATGAGAAAAATCCGCAACAATGTATTAGCATTAAGTCCAGCAAAGCTAGGTGTAATGGAATGCAATATAATCCCAGCCCTTGGGTGTCCAAGGCAGGAATATTATTTGAGCCTAAAAGGCTGAGACTAGGCTGAGTACTCACTAAAAAAAAAAAAAAAAAAAAATCCGGGGGCCGGGGATTAGAGCTCAGTGATGCCACTGCCTGCCTCACAAGTGCAAGGTCCTGAGTTTGATCCCTGGTAACAAAAAAAAAAAAAAAAAAAAAAATTCCAGCACCCTATAAAAAGCATTATATACCGTGACTAAGTAGAATTTATTCCAGAAACCTAAGGTTGGTTTAATATCAGAAAAGCAACACACATAGTATAGTATACAGTAAAACAAAGGATAAAACCTGCAGAAGAAACATTGACACAAATGCTTTCCTCGGTACATACACATGTACTAATGAAAAAAAAAAAGAAGGGAAAAAATGATGAATACAGAGCTTTTTGTTGGGTGTGGTGGTGCACACATGTAATCGCAGACTTGGGAGGCTGAGGCAGGACTGCTGTGAGTTCATGGCCAGCCTGGGCTACACAGAGATAACTTGTGTCAAAAAAAAGAGCTTTTGCCAATGGGAAGGAGACAAAGCGCTGAAGGACAGGGAAGGATGAAAGAAAGAGAAAAACATAACTAACATGTGTTATGTACATGTAAGAATTCCCCATGATAAACGTAATCATTACATACTGCAAATGTATACTGACAAAAACATAAATTAAAAATGCTTTTCTCCTAAAATAGGGAACAATGTAAAGATGTCCAATCTTACCACTTCTATTCACTGCCTTTTCCTGCAGATTATATGATTCTATATGCAAAAAATCTTAGTAAATCCACAAAAACAACACTAGAACTAGTAAATTAATTCAGCAAGGCTTCAGGATACAAGGACACAATACAAAATCAACTGTATTAACAGCAATGAGCAGTCCGCTCAGGATAATAGCATTCACACTTAAGAATAAATGTGACCAAAGAAACACAAGTATTCTAAAAACTACACATAATTGCTGAAAGAAATTAAATCATGAGATGCTCTATATTACAGATTAAAAGATCCAGTATTAGTAATTCTCCCAAAACTGACCTACAGATTCAGTACAATTTCTATCAAACTTTCTGTAGGCTTCACTGTAATTTCACAACCCAACCCGAAAGTTTTATGTAAAGGGAGAAAATCCAGAATAGTCAAAACAATCTTGAGAAGAACAAGGTTGGAGGATTTACACTTCCTAATTTTACGACTTGCTGAAAAGGCATAGTAATCAAGACAATGCAGTATTAATGTAAGGAGAGAGAAACTGATTAATGGGATAGAGTGGAGAGTACAGAAATACACATCTGAAATTTCAACAAAAGATGTCAAAAAGATTTAATAAGATTCAACAGCAAATGGATAACCATATGCATAAGAAATACTTCATACTCAGTGGAAGGGTGAGCAAAAAAAAAAAAAGAAAGAAAATAGGAAATACTGTCAAAAATATGGAGAAGTCAGAATCCTCACATATTGCTTGTGGGAATGTGAAATGGTACAGATGCCTGAAGAGACTCTCAAGAGAAATGAAAACAGATATCTATACTAGCAACCATATTTAAATGTTTATAGCAGTATTATCCACAATAGTTAGACATAACCCAACAGCCATCAACTAATAAAGAGATTAAAAAATGTGGTTTGAGAATACTATTCAGCAATAAAAAGGGACTATACATGGTACTCATGGGAAAACTTCAAAAATACTGCAAGTGTAAAAGGCCACATAAAAAAACCACAGATAGGATTGATTTCACTTAGAAGGTCCAGAAAGGGCAAATTGATGGCATGATGAGGTCATCGGTGTACCTGGGCTTGCAGGTGGGGGCTTTCCTGGTGAGAGGCACACTCTAAAACTAGATTGTAATGCTGGGTGTACAACTCACATATTTAGTAAAAGTTATCAAAATGTACATGTAAAAGACATGTATTTTACAGCATGCAAATTAACTTTTTAAAGAAAAAATAAAATATTTTAGAATATTAGAAAATTCCAAAAATTCTAAAATTCTATTTTAGAAAAACAGAATATATTACAGTGAGAAAAAAGAAAGTTTCCAACCTTTCCACTCAGAGTCCAATCATCAGAAAATTCTCCCTCATAGATAGTATCATCTTCAGAAAGTAAAACTCCATTTCCCTGTGTGCAGAAACAAAACAGAATCACAACACACAGAATGCACAGTGCCTTGGACAGCATGCACACAGGACCCCAAAGCCTCGCATCATCTTAGGCGACAGGGAAGATAGTACTGCGAAGGTAGAACATTAATGAGATGATTTAAAAAGCTGGAGATATAGGACTTGTAAAACCTCAACATAACTACATGCAAATACTCCACTCACCATCATTTTATTAAGGTGGAAGTTGCCTTCATAGTATAGTCCAAACTGGGTAACAACCACACCATTCCCATGACATACATCATCTTGCCACATGCCCATATACTTTTCTCCTCTGTGCAAAAACGAGAGAAAAAGAAAAATGAAAAAAAAAAAAAGAAAAAAACCCCCAAAACAATGATAGCAACAATACGGGGTGGGGGTGGTGGTGGTGGTGATTAATGGTAGATCTCAAACATCACACTAGTTTGGTATTGGTTCTGTTTTTCTAGTTAGAGTGATTAAATGTCTCCTTAAACATGGAACAATGTGACAGCAAAAAGACATCTTATAGTCATGTTTTCTCAGCAACTTAATATTGTGTTCTACCTGGCACTGGAAGGCTAAGGGAGGAGGACTACAAATTGAAGCCCAGCCCAATTAAGTGTGCAAATTAGTGAGACCTTGTCTCAAAAATAATGAAAAGGAAAAAAAAAAAGCCAAAAATTCAAAATGTGACAGAATCATACCTACATACAAGTTTTTCTTACTCAAAATTTTGCTTAATAAATTAATTAATGGGGTTTGTCATAAAAGGTTCAACTGTCACCTACTCAAACTCAGAAAAATCTTAGTAATTAAAAAGATAAAATAAGCAGAGAATGCCTGTTTAAAAATTATGCAGTTTAGGGGTGGGGATATAGCTCATTGGTTCTGCCACCTGCCTCGCAAGTGCAAGGACCCAAGTTCAATCCCCAGTACCGAAAAAAAGAAAAAAAAAATCATGCAGTTTAGTAATAACAGTAGTTTAAAAATAGCCAACATTTTGGATGCTGTAGTGCTTAGTAACATGGGTGGGAAGGGGAGAGTACAGTCTAAAGCACATTAGGTCCAGTCAAACATGGAGGCAAAAGAACTGCACTCCTCAACAGTCTTGGTAACCAGTCTCTGACCTAATGGGAAGACCTAGGCAGAACGGTATCTAGACACCACCCTACGTATAATTCCAGCGGGAATATTCACTGTTTTCTCTACCCCTTACCTTTCATTTCCACTTTCTATTGACTGCATTGAAGATTTTTCTTTGTATGACAAGAACTTGGTAGGTTCTCTGAGACAGTAAAGCCTCTGTAGGTATAAAGCTTTAGGAAAAACAGTGCTGATGTGGATTGTGGGTTATTCTGTTTTTGTAATGAATAATTTACTGTTTAGTCCACAAGAAAAAGGGGGAAAAGATGCCCCCAAAACTGTTTTCTTATGAAAAGTTTTCCCTTTTTTTCTTTTTCTTGGTTTGTGGTACTGGGGATTGTATTTTAGTTTTTGGACAGCATCTTCCTATATAGTTCAGGCTTACCTTGAACTTGCTATGTCGCCCGAGCTGGCCTCGAACTCTCGGCAATCCTCCTGCCTCAGCCTCCCAAGTGCTGGGATTACAGGTGTGTGCCACCACGCCTGGCACAGTACTGGGGATTGAACCCAGGGCCTTCTGAATGCTGGTAGGCACTTTGCCACTGAGCTACATCCCCAGACCTTTTTGAAACATTCTCCCTAAGTTGCCCAGCCTTGAATACTCAATTCTCCACCTTCAGCCTTCTGAGTTGCTCACATGGCCCCCGAGGCCCACTTGAAGTTTTTTGTTGTCGTTGGTACCGGGGATCAAACTCCGGTCCTTGCGCTTGCACAGCAGGCAGCGAAACCGCTGAGCTAAATCCCTGGACCCCGCTTGAAGTTTTTTGTTGAAAGCGTCACTGCTTTTGGAGAGGCATGGGAGCTTTCTCCTCACACTACGTACTGACACCGGAAGCAGAACACTGTACCTAGTGATGTCATCAAAGACGCCGTACCCCACTTTCTTATCCATGGCCCACTGGCCAATGAACATGCTGGGCGAGGAGGAAGTCAGCTTTCCACTTCGGAGGAGGCCATGGCCATGGCGCATGTTGTCTTGGAAACAGCCTTCAAACACTTCACCAGAGGCATAGCTGTGGTTGGAGATAACAGATAAAAATCAAATGCTCACAGAGTTCTAACACTTGTCTTTACAAAGTCTAGAATATCAAAAACTACACTCAGTCTCTCTAGTAGCTATAATTATTATGTGATTATTTTACACCAACGAAAGTTTTTCTTCTAAAAAAAAAAAAATTTTTCCTGTTTGAATAAATGAACCTAAGAAGTTAAAGACATCAGGGCCGGGGATGGAGCTCAGTGGTTCCGCCACCTGCCTCGCAAGCGCAAGGACCTGAGTTCGATCCCTGGTACCAAAAAAAAAGAGAAGTTAAAGACATCATACGTGGTATTCCGTACTGACAGGGGAAAAATTATGTTTAGTGTCTAATAAATGAAATAATGAGTTATCAAGGAGAGGGAAAAATGTTTTGTCCATATTAAAGTAATAAAATTAAAGTCACTGACAAGACACGGGGAAAGTAATGATTTACATGACATTCAATTTAGATGAGAACCAAATTTAGTAACTTAGCATTTTCATCTTGTAGATGAGGGGTTGTTCTTTGAAAGAAGATTTTACACAGGCTTCACTCATTAAAAGAGTAAATAAAATTTACTCCTTAGAAATTCTGGCTATACAAACTGTAGGTTTACATGGTTCTTTGAAAAAGCAACACCAATCCAACCTTTCCTATGTCACTACCTATAGACTCCTTGACCACACATTTTTCCTTCTTTCCAGTTGCCCACATAATGATCTTCTTTGTTCAGAGACTTATTTGGGATTCTGTATTCTCCATACCTGCCAAGGAAAATAAAACACATCAGAAGACACACTTATCATACATTCACCTTTTGTGTGTATCTACCAGTGAGCATTTTAATGAGGAAGTCAGAGAAAAGATTTACCCATGGGAAGACAGGGGTAAATGGAGTCTTGGTTTAAGCTGTTCTTTTATTACTTTTTTTTTTTTTTGGTACTGGGGATCGAACTCTGGTCCTTGCACTTGCAAGGCAGGCGACAGAACCACTGAGCTAAATCCCCAGCCCCATCTGTTCTTATTTCCTAAATTAGTTGGCAAGTCTTAGAAGAGTGCCTACTACACTAAGAAATTAATGTTTTATTCCAAGGCAAATGAAAAACAAAAGACCTGTGTCCTAGGTCTGCCACTAGCCATGTTACTTGGGTAAGTCCAGATACCCAGCTTCCTCATCTGTATTATATGTGGGACAGAGTAGATTATCTAAAGTCTGTTTTCATTCTAAAAATCCATTAAAAAGAGATTAAAAGACATCACGAAAGTTTATATTATTGCACACATATACAAAATCACCTACCCAATTTATATCTTTTTTATATAATAAAACACATTACTTTTTTTAGAGTCACACAAAATACTTCAGTCATAAATGTATCACGTAAATCAATCTATAATGTTAGAAAATATGACAAGCTTATGCAAAAATATAGTAGAGTATTATTAGGATAATATATCATTTGGAACATTTTTGTCTTTTGACAAGACATATCACAGAAATAAAAGATGGTTTTAAATTACCAAAAGTGAAATTTCTGTGTCCTTTGTGGAAAGCGAAATGTACTATCCACAGTGTGACCATAAACATTACCCAAGGTCCTTAGTCTCCATCCACAACAGAAAATGGATAGAAAGGGCCAGTGGCCAGGGATGTAGCTGTGGTTCCATCGCCTGCCTCGCAAGCGCAAGGTCCCAAGTTCAATCCCCGGTACCAAAAAAAAAAAAAAAAAAAAAAAATAGAAAGGGCCGGGGAGGTAGCTCAGTGGCACAGCACCTGCCTGGCAAGCGAGAGGTCCTGAGTTCAATCCTGGGCACCCCCCCAAAAAAGAAAACTCACTCCCAAAGTAAATAAAGGTTGCAACCTCAGAGTTCAAGCTCTCTTCATGCTCACCCATGGGCACTCTAAGTTTTAATACACTGTATGCTCATCTAAACCAAACAACAATCTGCTGCTTGTCTGAAAAGCAACTCTGAACAAAAAATAACTTATGATTGAACTTCAATTTACCCTCCTATGTTAAACAATTTTCTTACCCATCTTCCAAGCCATTTCTGAACATGCCAGAATATATCCTTCCATCGGGCCACTTCAACACCCCTCTGGAAGGCATAAGCAAAAAATAATCCCTGTCAACTAGTGTTTTCTAGAATCAATACTTGCTCTGTAATACTTTCTCTGTATTCTCATCCCAGAGACAAATTTTAAACACTGTCACCTGCCATGGGGCTTCCCTGAAAACCAGCGCCCACTGTAAGTGGCATCCTTCAGGCGAGGGTCCTTGTAGAAAGTGTATTTGGCACTGCGTGAAATGGGTGGCTCCTGCCTCTGCACACTGCTGCCACTCCCATAAGCCGGAAGATCAGATGTCCCCCGCAGAGCCTGATCCACAGCCTGGCTTATGGCCCGTAGCCACTTAGTCTAGGAGCAAAATGTAACGGCTGATAAACCCATGGCAACAACTCATGAAAAACTGCTTTAAATCCTACCATCTTTCCCTGGTGTGAACAAATTTTCTGTCTCCTAATGCTTACTGAATATACTAACTGGTTCTTGGAATTTATTATTATATGTTTAAAATCAAGTTACTAAAAAATAAACCTAGTTTTGGTTTAACAAAGATTTACCTGACATATCTGTGAGTCACTGATCAAGCAAGAACAGTATTTTTTCTTCTTTGCTACCTTAAAGGCAGAAATATCCAGGCCAAATACTGAAAGAAAATCCTATAATGGACTAACCTTTTCCTGGGGTGTTGATGAAAGGAGAGTGAACTGTTCTTCAGGTGTAGTTACCTTCAAGCCATTCCTAAAAAGTTCAGAAGGATAAACACCACAAGATATCAGTCCTCAAATATGAAAATCAGCCTACTGATTTCAAGGGGAGTAAAAGTCAATAAAATGCAAATACTCATGCCCTGGACAAGGGTCTCACAGGGGACAGGACACAGGGTCACTCTACTCGGTGTTGAACAACAGGAATGTGAGCAATGGAGCATCTATCTATCATGATTTTCCATGATTACCCAAATAGCCTGTTTTATTATCTCTGGGCCGCTTCACTGCCTCGCGTGCATGTGGAATGGGAGGCAGCCCCAAGCCCTGTCATGTGGAAGGAAGCAAGCTGGTAGTGGCGAGGCGGGCTGTGGAGAAGAGGAGCCATACTCACACACTGCTGGCTTCTTCAGAGAGCGGCTCCACCCAGAGCGTGGCCAATGGAAAGACATGGTGTGTGGAGAACTGCAAGAGAACAAGGAGCCATCTGGAGAGGTCTCCACCTATACCCTTGCTATATCGCTGGCCCACGACAGCTTAGGGTTTCTGCTGTGCAGTCTCCCTGAGATGGCTAAGTGAGGTGGGTGCCACTGTTCCTGCCATGCAATCCCCATAACACAGCCGACCCCAGGGACCCCTTCAAGCGGACACTTATTCTCCACTTGGAGCACAAAAGACCTCTCTGCTGGGGGTGGAGCTTGGTGACAGAGCACTTGCTTAACAGGCAGGAGGCCCTGGACTCAACAGCCAGCACCAGAGAAGAAAAAAGCCCTCTAAATTGAGCCCACACTGTCGTCAAACACTCTTCTATTTAATATGTGCAGAGAAATCACAACGGTTTTCAACACAGACTGACAGCATACAGTCATGTATACACAGTGACATTCGGATCAATGATGAATCACATATATATATAACGGTGGTGGAATAAAATTATAACAATTGAAAAACTCCTGTTGCCTGATGACACCACAGCTGTCATAGTACAACACATTTCATGCGCTTGTGGTGGTACTGATATAAACAAACCTGATGAGACAAATATTTTAAAACTGTACTACTGTAACTTATAATATTTAGTAATCTGCTATACTGGTTTACACCCAAGAAGCAATAGATTCTACAGTAACCTAGACATATAGTAGGTTTGTGTAAGTATACTCTATGATGTTCAATAACAAAATTGCCCAACAATTCGCCTCTTAATATCCCCACTCTTAAGCAACACGTGGAGTAGTTAGTGACTACAACAGTGCACCTTCAAGTGCCTCTTTCAAGGACAGGTATCAGGTTAGGAGTCCAACTCACCTGGGCGTGGACAAGGGCATCGTTAAAGAGAATGAACCAATTCACAGAAAACCTGCCAGCATGCTGCAGAGAGAGGGCTCGGTTACTGCTCTCACACAGCAGTCGGCGGTCTGGCTTCCTCAGGGAATCCTAGAATTGAAAACAAATACTACTACACCAGGGGCTGAGGATTTAGCTCAGTGGTTCCGCCAACTGACTCCAAGTGCAAAGTCCCGAGTTCAATCCCTGGTACCCAACAAAACAAAACAAAATAATTACTGCACTGACCAATCAGAATCATTTTAACATGCAAAGAGAAAATAAAACAGGCAAAAATTTAGGGCAACTGGTCACAGCTCCGTGTGGCATTAAACTCAGATGGAATCCAAACACTTTACAGAATTAGAGCCCAAAGGAGATTAAAAAGAAGATGGAAGGGGCTGGGGATTTACCTCAGTGGTGCTGCTGCCTGTCTTGCAGGCACAGGGTCCTGGGTTAGATCCCCAGTAGTAAAAAAAAAACAAAAAACAAAAAACAAACAAACAAAAAAAGAAGATAGGAACAAACTAAAGACAGTAAGTCTTCAGAGGATTCCTAGAAATGAAGGAATGTATTGATATTTAGAGTTCTCATTCCTATACTCCTTAGCCATTTTAGGAAAGAGGTCATTAGAGCATTACTGTTCAAACAAGTGAGAAACAGAAAAGGTAATGACAATTATTACAGAATTCCCAGGTGTTTGCTGGGGTAACAAAGGACAGTGGCAAGGTTTACCGTCATTTTTCCAGGAAAGGTCTTCCAGAAGCCCAGTGTGTTCTCTGCTTCCTTCCTTTTCCTGCTGAGATGGACAGCAAGAGACTCATAATAAGAACTGGAATCCTGCAGCTTCTGATATTCTGGAGATGTCTAGAGGCCAACAATTAAAGGAGGAAAGAAGAATACAAAACAATTATCCACAATCCAGAGACTCTGGAATGATATGATTTAGATATACACTACTAGTTAAAGGAGAAAATTTCAGCCTGAGAACAATAGTATTTTACTAAAGGGAACTGGGGAAGGACAAGATTGATTCCATAAAGATTTTCTGACATAAAGGCTATGTGAAATAGGGGAATAACCTGAGGGGGAAAGGGGTAAATACTGTCAGTCATCAGTGGAAAGAACAGCACAGAACTCGGGACAGGGCAGGTCGCACAAGTTAGTCTCAGAGCCCCTCTGTTTCCTATGTGTGAGGTATATGTCACCTTAGAAAAGAAAATTAAGAAAATTTAAGAAGTACTTATTAATTCATTTCAAGTTGAGATTTTAAATGACTGCATTTCCCAAACAAAAAGTTTTGGTGAGAAATACGGCACTGGTTTACATTTTTCCAAATCTATTATCTGGCTTAAACGACAACAGCTGGGTTTTTATAGCTACTACTTTTAATCTGTTATGATACACTGTTTTGTTGAAATATATGAAGAAAATCTTGCCTTCTAAAGATAACTGGAAAAGATAGAAATATTTTAATAGCTATTACAAACAACACTGCTATTCTCTTTTGAGACATATTAGAACTTGGTAAGTAGCAGCTTAAGAAATCTGAACTGCAGCAATTAACTTCATATACCCTGTTACATTGGAATGCTCTGCTCTTTCTCCACACATGCTTCTGTAACACTGGAGACTGGGCATTCAAAAGTACTAAGCTATACAGATCTTCCAAATATTGGATATATTTGTACAGAATCAAAAATCAACATTATCATGTGTTTCATCAGAAAGAGGGTTACATATTGTGAGATTGTCAGGCTCACAGTGGTAGACTCATGACTCCCAACATTTTAATTTCTGCTTTTAAAAATTCAGATTTTACCACTGGCAACAGATAATACCTGCTGTTCTTGAAATGACAGAGTCATTTACTTAAATTTGAGAAAGCACCTGTCAATATCCAAATGTGAGTAACCGCAGTTTTTCTGTCCCTCGTAATGTTTATTCAAGTTTAAAAACACAGGCCTCAACTCAATCACAACTGTGTTTTTCCTTGAGAAATATCACACATGGGTATGCAGCGGAACTGTGTTACAGGGCCTCCCCATTTCAGCACAGAGTACCTTAAAAAGACATACACTCAACTACTAACACCCTGACGTTAGTAATTTCTTTAGCTTCGTTATGAATGTTCTTCAGGGAAATTGGCACTTTGCGCTTTGGCTTTTAGCTGCAAGTACAAGGCTAGTACTGCCTTGGTTCCTGCTAAGGAGCCAGCAGTTTTACTCGCCTTTACTTCCCTTTACTTCCGCACTGTCAGTGCAAATAACAACATGGAGGACAAGGTCTCAATATTGTTGTGAAAATAGTTGAGACCTTGTGAATCCCAACAGTGTCTCTGGAACCCCTAGCATTCTGAAAACCAATCTCTGAGAACCAATTACCAGAAAAGGATAACCGCTGAGTGAGCAGATGGTAAGACAGACAGCTGGGTGTGGTGGTGCAGGCCTGTAATGCCAGCACTCAGGAGGCTGAAGCAGGAGGGTCACTGTGAGTTCTAGGCCAGATTGGACTAAATAATTGGTTACTTGCTGGTTCAAACCTGTTCAGTGAAAACAAGATCTGTTTGGGCTAAAATTGAAAGCAGACTGGGCTGGGGATTTAGCTCAGAGGTTCTGCTACCTGCCTCACAAGCGCAACGTCCCACATTCAATCCCCATCCCACATTCAATCCCCGGTACCAAAAAAACAAACAAACAAAAAAAATGAAATCAGGCTAAAGAAAAGAACTATGAGATCACAGGAGGATCTAATGTAGGAGTCACTCTGGGACCCGAAATCTGTCTAGATAAGGAGATAAAGGCCAAGATTTAAAAGATTTTAAGGAACTTAGGAGTCATTATGGTTTCTTTAGAGCCCTTCAGAGTGGAAACAAAATGAAATCACACATTTTAGTACAATCTCAAAGATGAGGGTCTCAGCACCAGCTCAGGATCAACTACTGAATGAGCAGCAGTCAAAACAGGGTCTCGACTTTTAGACATTTCATAAAATGAATATAGACAATCTGGATAAAGTCCTAAATGGAAACTGAATCCACAGCAAAGAAAACTAGATTTGCCTAATCATACTTTCCTTTTTTACTGAAGGAAAAGAAATTTAATCAGATATATGTAATATTAAGTTAGTGAAATTAGTGAAATTCTAGATTTTATGGTGGCTTTATCCAAACAAAATATGATTCCTGGCTTCCCAAGTATCCAAAGCAGGTACATGTGGGAACTTACCACTTCAAAACAAGTAGCAAGCTTTAGCAAAACTTTTGCATAATTATGAAGGCGTCTGATTGGCAAGAAAAAAAGAGTATTCAATATTTCCATCAACTGAGTGTTTTCATCATTCACGTCTGACAGATCTTGCAACAGCTCTTGATTTTTATTTAGGAAATCACTGAAAAGTAAAGCGAAAAATATTCAGTTAATCATTTTGATATTGATAATATATGTATAATACTGCATAGAAAATTTCACTAGACAAAATGTTTTTCAGGCTATACCTTTTTAGGTATAAAAAGAGAAGATAAATACAAGATTGAGATAATTTCTCTAGCTATAAGATAGGAATTTTGAAAGTATAAAACATAGCAAATTGTAGCAATAGCAACTCTAATAGAAATGGACACAAATAGAAACACAGATTTGTGCCTTAAATTCTAGGAAACCAATCATGCATCCCACAGTTTCAGGGAAAAATCAGACCAAATGAACCATTACCTATTATTTTCAAGTCAAAAGTCAAAGGGATAAATGGCAGTTCTAATTGCTCTAATTAGTTGTGCTAAACAGAAATAGGAAAAAAAGGCAAAGCTCTTCGCTTCAGAATTAGTATATATATTCACATACTTCTAAATTCTTCCTTTGTCTCTTCAGTTGTTGATTACCTAGTAAGAGTTTATTACAGGAGGTGGGGTGGGGGGGAAATCCCTGCAGGAAACGGCACTACAATTAATGAGACACAGTAAAGCAAATATATGTGAAGATTTTAATAGAGATCTTCAAAAATATTTCAACTGAAGTCAAAATTTAGCCATATAAGGGCTGGGGATTTAAGCTCAGTGGTTTTGCTGCCCGTTGTGCAAGCGCGAGGACCCGAGTTCGATCCCCGGTACCCCCCCCCCCAATTTAGCCTTGTGTTCTGTTTTTATCAATTCATTATTAAAAATTTATGCAAATATTAAGGCTGATTGGTAACTCACTCAGATTATGTTCATCAGGCCAGCACACTTAGAAGGTTTGTAAAGAAGTAAGAACTGGTAAACAGAATAATCATGTCTCTTAATGAGTGATAATTATGTACCAGGCTCTGCCCTCAGTACAGTACTTTATAGACAGACTACAAATCTCAGCTACAAGGCCTCAAGTAGGATGCAGTGTCACACAAGACTGTAAGACAAGAACAAGTCACTCTATAATCTCTTAGAGAACTATGGAGTAAGGACACATTTAAGCCAGAAATTGCGAAATACTCTCGGAAAGCTATATAAAAAGTCATAACAATTTGCAGGAACTAAAAAGTTGAATGTCACAGATCTGATTGTTTCACACTACAGTTTAGAGTTCCTGGGAACTGGCCGGGGATTTAGCTCAGTGGTCCCGTCGCCTGCCTAGGGTTCTTGGGAACATGGTCCAAACTTCTGCTTTATGCTTAGCTTGTGTCCACATTGCTTCCCTGTGCTGCTGCAGGGGTCTGCCGAAGACACTTGCACAGCGCCCCAGAAGAGCTCTGCTCTGAGCGGCTCCCGATGGGTTGAGGCAGGACACGGACAGCACATACACCTTTGTGCTCATTTTCTCCTGGATGTCCAGACCCTGTCCATACTACTGCAGAAATATCCCAACTCTGCAAGCCCCATTACATTTCACATCTCAGTCAGGCTCTTGCTTACGGACTTCTTTAAAAGGAGTCCCATCCAGAGATTTAGCTCTGTGGTTCCATCGCCTGCCTCGCAAGTGCAAAAAGGTCCCGAGTTCAATACTCAGTATCAAACAAACAAAAAAGGAGTTCCAGTATGTTCTCAGAAAACCTGAACCAGAGACTCTACTCGGCTTATCTTCGCTTGGGAGCTTTGACTCTAATTGGAGCAATATTGTTTTTTTCTTACACAACTACATATGCATTTTCACTCAGATTTTACTTGGCTATTTGTGGTATTGGGGATTGAATCCAGAGCCTTTGTTCTGAGTTACATCCTTACCCCTTAAAATTTTTTTAAATTTTTAGACAGGGTCTCCCTAAGCTGCCCAGGTGGACTCGAACTTGTGAACCCCCTGCCTCAGCCTCCTTGAGTGCTGGGATTACGGGAATGTGCCACTATGCCCAGCTTACTCAGATTTTCAAAATAAAAAATATATTAAAAGGTAGAAACAACTCAAGTGTTTCTCAACAGATGAGTCGATATATGTGGTATATACAAACAAAGGGATATTATTCAGCCACAAAATGGAATGAAACTTTGATATATAATTCATTATATATTTAAATTTTATTCTTAAATAAACCATACCCAGAAGGACAAATATGATTCCACTTCAGTAAGGTACCTAAAATAGGCACCTTGGGTTGTTTCGTAGTAAATAAGCATTTCTGATTGGGAAATTAATTCCTTTCCATTAATCTCTACAGGGTCTAAGAACATGCAGCTTTCTCTTCCTGGGCCACTGTAGGAGACCTGATCCCCAGGCTCGGCCCCAGCACCACATGGAGCCCTGTGCTCAGGGGCAGAGGGATTTCTGTAGTTGATAGGAAGTAGAATAGAGGTTACCAGAGTCTTGAGGGAGAGGGTACTGGGCAGTTATTGTTTAGTGAGTGCACAGTTTCTGATGGGTACAGCGACTAAGTTAGACAGTGAGTACACATAGTAGTAATGGTAACACAATGTTATGAGTGTATTTGATCCTGCTGAATTGTTCACATATGAAGTACTCTGATACATGTTTTACCATAATTAAGGAAAAAAGCCTGAATAATGATCAAACCACCAGCTACATGATGAACCAGTTGAGTAATGACAGTCTGAGCACTATCATCCGGCTTAGTTACTTTTTCTTGTTGTTGTGACAAAATATTTGACACCTAAAGTTAAAGGAGGAAAGGTTTATTTAGCTCACAGTCTGTAGAGGTTTCAGTACATAATCGGCTGGTTCCAAGGCAGGGTAGCATGGCACAGGGGCATCACAGAGGAGAAACAGTCCACGGCAGGCAGAAGACAACAAAGCAGCAAAGTAGCAAGTAGCAAGTGACAAGCGACCAGCAATGACAACAGCAGTCCTCTTGCTGTCCATTATATTTTATCCAGATTACCTGCCTTAGGGTGGGTAGCATTCATATCCTTAATTCTAGCATCGCACCATTAAACTATCCCAGCATTACATACTGTAGATCCAGCCACCTCCAAAAAGCCCCACCTATGATTGCATTTGGGGAGAACATCTAGATACAAGCCATATGGCTGCCACACTGAGCTTAAAGGTCTTCAAACTTTTCTCTTTTTTTAAAATTTTTTGAGACAGGGTCTCACTGTGTAGTCCAGGCTGGCCTTGAACACATGGCGATCTTTTTGCCTCTGCCTCCCAAGTGCTGAGATTACAGGTGTGCACCACCATGCCTAGCCTATTTTCTTTTAAAATAAAATCTTCAGAATAATTTTAAATATTGACTTTGTAAATTAAAACTGAAAAAAGTTATCACTGCTACTTTTAATCATGAAAAACTTGAACAAACATGAACTACCACATGGAAAATGCTTCCCAAGTCCAGAAAGGATGTAACATCTGCTGCCATAGCTCAGGTTCACCCACTGTTCATTAATTGCTTCTCATGTGCTCAGGATCTGGGGCTTGGTACTGTGCAAGACGTGAGTGGTGTTCACATGTCAACTCATTTGGCTGGATCTGAAGGAGTCAGGTCAGTTCTTGTGTACTGTAAACTTAACCGAAATACCTCTGGGAAATAAACAATAGAGCCAATATGTGCAGGTATGGTGGCGCTAGCCAGTAATTCTAGCTACTTGAGAGGCTGGGTATAGAGGACCACAAATTCAAGGCCAGCCTTGGAAACTCAGCAAGCATTGTCTCAAATTAAAAAATAAAAAGGGGCTGAGGACTTAGCTCAGTGGTGAAGTGCTTGCCTAACATGAGTGAGGCTCTGGGCTCAATCCCCAGTACCAAAGGGAAAAGCACCGGGTGTGGTAGTGCATGCTTACAGTCCCAGCATGAGGGAAGGTGAGGCAGGCAGATCCTTGGTTCCAGGCCAGCTTGGATTACATATCAAAACCCAGGCTCCAAAACAGAGAAAGCCAAATACTGTACCAGAGCCAGCAATTACCATGATCTTCGAAGAGACCCAGAGGCCTCCCATTCAAATCACCACAAAAGCCAGGCCTGGTGGTGCACACCTGTAACCCCAGCACTCAGGAGGCTGAGGCAGGTGGACCATTAAGTTTGAGGCCAACGTGGGCAATATAGTGAGTTCAAGACCCACTTGCACTGCACAGCAAGACCCTGTCTCAAAATAAATAAACCAAAAAGTAAAATAAAATAAATCACCACAAACCTCCAAGTTACACATTCTCCTCCAATTAAATCTGGTTTTCTTCAAGTATTATTATTTGCAAAAGTAAACTAACCAATGTTCTTTCTACTTTAATTATTAATTTGGCTGCAACCATTTTTTCCCTACTTTTTCGGAGTCATGATTCATTACTTTACCAATGCTAAAGGTTAAATAAACTATTTTGTCACTATAACAAACAATTTATAAGTAATAAATAAAAATCAGTAATCCCAACAAATGTAAACATGTGAAAGCCAGAAGCTCTTAGCTGGGTAAAACAACAAAATTAAGACCACTTATTTGCTATTTAAGACAAATATACAAAACCAGTAGAATACTGTGCAGAATGTGGGACAGTAAGAGAATAGATCACGTACCAAACAATACAGGAAAGGGATTTTGAAGTTTCCATATAAGGTTAAAGATATAACACATCTGAATTTGTCATTAAAAATGATGGCCAAACCTTTAGAGTTTGGAAATGAAAAAGCCTATGACACGAGTCAAAAACAATTTGTAATAAATATTACCAAAAATATTTAGACCTGAATGACAATAAAAACAAAATATCTCACCCAGTCATGGTGGTGTATGCCTATAATCTCAACACTACTGGGAGGCTAAGGCAGGAAAATAGTTCAGTCATCCTAGGCTCCACAGCTAATTTAAGGCCAGCCTGGATTATACACAGCAAGACACTGTTTCAAAATGAAACAAAAAACAACAAAAAAATCCAACAACAACAGAAAACCTCACCAAAATGCATAAGATTATAGCTAATACAATGAGATGAAAATCTATAGCCTTAAAATACTATATTAGAAAAATTAAAAGACTGAAAACAAAGCACTAAATTTAATGAAGTTAGAGATTTACAAGGAAAGTAGAAGTAAATAAAGAGCAGAAATTAATGAAATAAAAAACAAGGAAAGAAAGGATCAGCCAAACTTAATCTTTAAAAAGATTAATAAAAAAGGGGTGAACTCGGGCCAGGGATTTTAGCTCAGTGGTTCCAGTGCCTGCCTCGCAAGCGCAAGGTCCCAAGTTCGATCCCCAGTACCAAAAAAAAGCGGTGAACTGCTGACAAGACAGATCAGGATGAAAATAAATAAATAAAGGCCCAATTAAATAATAATAGCAATGAAAAGCAAGGCAAACAAATACAGTTATTATGAAGATGAAAACATCTTTAAAAAATGCTTTGAACATTTTGTCAAATCTGAAAACAAGGACAAAATAAACAATTTTCCAAGGTAATATGAGTGACTAAAGCCATCAACAAACATCTGAACATATCAACTCATTAAAGAAACCAGATTGATAATTCAAAAACTCCCCACAGGAAATATCCTCATTGAAGTCCATGCATCTTTTTAATAGATGGATTCTAGTCAAATCCTCAAAATACAGATAATCCCTATCTCACAGGGACTATTTCAGAAAATAGAAAAGGAGAGAAAGTTCTCCAACTGATTTTATAATTGCTAGTGCAATCTTTTAACCAAAATTGCCCAAGTTCACCCTCACATAGATGAAAAGTATTTAAACATTACCAAACTGAATTCAGCAATGTATTAAAAAACTAGCACATAAAGACCACTGGATTTACTTTGGGAACTCAAGGGTGTTTAACTTTACAGAAGTCAATTCTTAGTCTAGGAATGTAGCTAATGGTACAGTACTTGCCAAGTGTGTGCCAGGCCCTGGGCTTGATCCCCAGCACCACAAAGGGGACAAAAAAAAAGAATTTCCCTCCAACTTTTAAGAAGTGGAGGTTTTTGGGGGTTTTTTTTTTTTGGTACCGGGGATTGAACTCAGGACCTTGT
Organism: Heterocephalus glaber; assembly: GCF_000247695.1. The sequence goes on along the minus strand of NW_004624899.1, from coordinate 119,048 downwards.
GCTTGCAAGGTAGGCTCAGTGCCACTGAACTAAATCCCCAGCCCCAGAATTGGAGTTTTTTAATCCTAAAAATGATATCTACTAAAACTTTGCAGCAGTGATGGTGAACCTGCAACTCAAAACCCACTTATTTATTGAAAAGTGCTAACACTTTGTGTGCTGTTATCCAATGCTCCGCTGGTGGGGCGATGCTGGGGTGACTTGGCCCACGTGCCAACACAGGGCTCCGCATATCCCTGGCAGCATGAGAGCCACAGGTTCACCACCACTGCTACAGTAACCAACTTTATTGGTGAAAACTAAAAGTATATCCTTCAAATCCAGAAATGAAATAAAGATGATAATATTCCTGTAAGAATAAAAGCACACATGGCAAAATATTAACATCTATTAAATGTGGGTGGTGAGTATTTTTTAAAACTTGCCTTTATTGCTACACAACCACTTGCTGAGAAACTATACAGTAAGAAGTACCTGCCACATACAAGGGGGCCTTTATACTCTTTATCCAGAAGCTACACACAATTACTTTATATTCATCAACGCCCACTTTTTCATAACCATCACATTGTTTCTCATTAATGGAAGAGAGAACCTTCGCATTTGTTAGATGAAAAAAAATTAGGCATTCTGGGGTAAAGGGAGTTATCCAAAGTTTCAGGGAAAAAAGTGGTGAGACACTAAAGCAGCAATAGATCCTGTGCCTTTTAATTCAGTGTTTTTCAATAGCCTATTCTAAACTGGGCATAGTGCTGCACACCTCTAATTCCAGCTACCTGGGAGGCTGAGGCAGGAGTCCCAAGTTCAGGCCAGCATGGGTAACTTAGCAAGACTATCTCAAAATTTTAAAAGGGTGGGCCGGGGATTTAGCTCAGTGGCACTGCGCCTGCCTGGCAAGCACAAAGTCCTGAGTTCAATCCCTGGTACCATAAATAAACAAATTAATTAATTAAAATAAAAAGGGTAGCCACTGCCTGTAATCCCAGCACTTGGGAGGCTAAGCCAGGAGGACAGCTGTGAGTTAGAGACCAGCATGGTTACATAGTAGGTTCAAGGTCAGCATGAAATACATGGCAAGCCCCTGTTTTTAAACAAACAAACACAATTTTAAAAGAGCTGAGGAGGTAGCTTAGTGGTAGAGCACTTGCCTAGCATGTACAAGGTCCTAAGTTCAGTCCATGGTACTTAAAAAAAAAAAAAACTCATTAATTCTAATGCTAATCAAGTGCTAATACTTTCTGTCCTCTTTAAGAATGAGTTAATAAGTCTAATTTGATTTACTGGTCAAATGGCCAAGTCAAAGCTTTCCCTGGGCACTCAAAAACAAACACTAGAAAACATGATCTTTGGCTGTTAGAGAGGTAGCTGGAAAGTATGTATGTGCTTACATGGCAGGCTTAGCAAGAAGCTGGAATCCTCCCATAACCAGGAAATTTGTAATTGATGTGCAATACCTTAAGCAAAAAAGAAAACACATATACATTAGGGGCAAAACATAAACTATTTCTTGAGTTTTCAAGCAAGTATTTGGAATAGATACTACTTAAAATCTCATCAATGGGTTTCTGAACTTTTGTGATGTCAATATTCACAAACTGTAAAGGACTGAAGAGCAGGTTGTAGGACAATAATAATGCTGTGAGGGTAATGCTATTTTAATAAAGATTCTAATATAAAAAGAAACTCTTGCCAGGTGTGATGGTTCACGCCTATAATCCCAGCACTAGGGAGGCTGAGGTAGGAGGACTGTCATGGGTTTGAGGCCAGCCCAAAGCTGTGCAGACAATGCTAGAATTCACTTGGCAGTTAGTACTGAGTTACCTAAGTAACAAACTGCAGGAAAAAATCATTAACATGACTGAATTTTTAATGAAAATTTAATTTTCACTTCAGGTTTCCCAATTATGTCTTCAGAAAATGAGTATTAGACAGTAAGAAAATAGGTAAAAAGAGGTTGAATGAGAAACTATTAGAAAATGTTGATTAAATACTGACAAACTGCTAGGGAACAACTGTGGATAATATGATTTGAGCAAGTTACACTTCCTCCATACTCCTGGGCCAGCAAATGAAATCAATATGTTTTTCAAGAGAAAGGAAATTTTTACTAAAAATAGCCCAAGGGGATGTGGACTTGGAAAAATAGTTATAGTGGTGAATTTTAGATGATAAATACTTTACCACTCTTAAAATAACTTTAAAAAATTCATAGTATAAGTCTATTTTTATTTGCTCTATCTATAGGACTAAAATATGTTAAAAAGTAGTTCCAGGGGAAAGGAAAGGGAATGGAATTTATACGAGAAAATGAAAAAAATGGAAACAAAGTCTATGTAAATAGGGAGGGGTGGAGGGGTTGAAGGTAGGGCAGGGGAGGGGGAAAATAAGAACCAAGAGAGATTATGTAAAGAACGGTACAAATTCCCAATGATGAATGTCATCATATTGTATACCTAAAACGTACCAATAAAATTAATTTTTTAAAAAAAGTAGTTCCAGATACCAAACAGAACCATGTTCAAGCATAAGGCCTAAAGTGTGAGAGGTGAAAAGTGAAACAGGCATTTTTAGGTAAACGTAGTTAAAAGAAAGATAATTATACTGAAATCTTCACAAACAGAAGCCAATTTTAAAAAGTAACTTAGAATCAGATCCTATTATTATGTTCCATGTCTGAAAGATAATGAGCTTAAAAATTCAAACAAAGGTATTTCTTCTCAGGCAATAGCTTCAAATATACTGTTTGCTTAGAACTGAAATTATACACATCTATCTGCACACGCACAGGTCTGCATGGGAAACATTCAGATGACCCACAGGCGTGATTTCTAGTGGTGGGGTTAAGAGCAACTTTATCCTTTTGATTATCTTTTTTTGCACAGTTTTCAAAAAGAAACACACATTGGGCAGGGGATTTAGCTCAGTGGTTCCACCGCCTGCGTCAAAAGCGCAAGGTCTTGAGTTTGATCCCCACTACCAAAAAAAAAAAAGGTGGGGATTTAGCTCAGTGGGACCACGGCTGCCTGACAAGCACAAGGTACTGAGTTTGATCCCTGGTACCACAAAAAATAAAAAGAAAGAAACACACATTATGTTACAAATAACCTAAATGAAACAAAGACAGGACAGAACTTTTCCCCAGCTCACCCGCCTGCCCCGACTTGGGCTCTGTCTGCAGCTGGCCCTTAGTGGGTGTTCACTGAGTGAATCACCAAGGTTTGAGTGAATGAAGAACCAAACTGATACATAATTAGACCAACAGCATAACCTACTCTGCATTAAAATAACAAATTGGATCATAATATCAAATTACAAATTAAAAAAGAAATATTATAAGTTAAATTTCCAATATACTTTGATATTTTACTTAAACATAAAAAGAACCTTGGATAACTATTCTAGATTTTATTAAGAAAATATTCTTATGTTAAATGTAGTTAAGCCTTTTAAATTCTTCGTTTGCACAAGAGTAAAAACAGCTCCATACTTAGCTGACCTTCAAATAATTTATATATTAATTTCCTCAAATTTTAGCACAATTCATGTAAATAAACAAAATAACCAGACTTATTATAGTACATATAGTAAATTACACTCTCAGCCAGGTTTGGTGGCACATATGTATAATTCCAGCACTCTGGGAGGCTGAGGCAGGGGCTCAAGTCCAACCTGAGCAACCTGGTGACCTAGTGAGATTCTGCCTAAAAACTAAAACTAGTAAAAGGTCTAGAGATGCACCTCAGTGCAAATACCCTAGGTTCAATCTCCAGTACCACAAATAAAACAAAACAACAAAACACTTATCAGTCACCTTGTTGCAATATAGAAGGAAAGATGAGAATTCATTATTTTTAAACCATTTTTTTCTTAAAGAAAATTGCATTTTAGCAATATAGAACTATAGTTGGCTTAAGATTAAAATACTGCTTTTCAGTCTCTATTACTTTACATCCCTGTCCCTAATCTAGTCCCTTCTGATTAAGGAGCTGCTCTCCTTGGCAGAATAACCCTGCGGAGACTGAACATGAACGGGGCTGGATACTTGCTCTGTGTGACTATCCAAGAAGAGACTCGCATGTTTCAGGATGACCAGATTCCCAGCTTCCTTTGTGCCCTGAAGGAAGCTGCTCAGGGAGGCTCCGTGCTGACCAGTCAGGTAACACAGCTTGCTGAGCTGGCTTGCAACCTCCTGCAAGAGCTGCACTGCAGTCACAGGGCCCAGATTCTCTGCAACAAAATGACAGTGAAGACAGAAAGACTGCAGACTTTCTTCTGATCCCATGACCAAGATTCTGAGTTTCCCTTTTCTAAGAATACTTACTTGATATGTTGAGAAGTTCTCTCATCTATAGAAGTCAAATATAATTACAGAAAATGTTACAGAATCCAGTCTCCCATGAAATTTGTTAAAAGTGCATTCACAGGGGGGCTGGGGATTTAGTTCAGTGGTACCGCGCCTGCCTCACAAGTGCCAGGCCCTGAGTTCAATCCCAGTACCACAAAACACAAAACAAACAAACAAAAAAAGTGCATTCACAGGAACTTTGTAATTTTGACACAGTAAGTCTGGTGTTAAGATTCCATGATAGATATTTAAACAGTAAGTTTTACAGGTGATTTTTAAAGATCAGCAAAATTCTGGAACCACAAAGGTAACCAACAATCCTCAAATTTTCAAAATAATCTGAAACCAAGACAAAGGAAGTAATGACTAGTAAAACTAGTTAAATTAATATGTAGAGTTATATCTTGGCTGTTTTCAACATCTGTACTGACTTCCGTTCTACCTGGCCCTTGGGGAAACCCAGCTCTTCTGTGTACAGGGTGCACCCCAAACATCAGGTGGCCTAGATTGCTCTTGCCTTTTCTCAGCTCAAAGTTCCTCTTTGCTAGGATTCCTTCCCAAGCAATAAGGCTGACGAGTGGACTGGTAAGGCCAACAGAGATTCATGTCAGGGACAAGCAGGCACCCCTTTCCTTCCACAGCAATCCAGAAAGCTTCCTTCATAGGTTGCTTGTTTCCCTTGTTCAAGGCCTAGGGGCTAGGCCACTCAGAGGAGAATTTATAGAACAAGGGCTCTACAACACTTAAAAAAGCAAAAGATATTTTAAAAATAAGAGTGCCAGGGCCAAGGATTTAGCTCAGTGGTTTCACCTCCTGCTGCGCAAGAGCAAGGACCCGGGTTTGATACCCGGTACCAAAAAAACAAAACAAAAAACAAAAATAAGAGTGCCAGGAGTAGTGGCACACACCTGTAAAGCCAACACTCAGGAGACTGAGGCAGGAGGATCACTGCAAGTTCAATGCCAGCCTAAGCTACATAGCGAAATGCTGTCTCAAAAACAATTATTAAAAAAAAAATCAATCAATCAATAATAATAATAATAATAAAAGCCAACAAGCCAAGCATGGTGGTACACTTGGGAGCCTGAGGCAGGAGAATTGCTGCAAATTTGTGGCCAGACTGGACTACGCAGTGAGTTCGAGGTCAGCCTGAACTACATAGTAAGACCCTGTCTCAAAAAACAAACAAACTTAATTAAACAAACAAACATGCAACCAGTCCTCAACTTAAAGAGTGACTGTATTCATAAAGACTACTGAGCCAGATAAGTCAGCATCAACTTAACTAGGGAAAATGCTATCCTAGAGTATTAGCTTAACTTTCACATCCTCCAAGGGGGCCAGTTAGTAACAGAAAGAGGAAAGCAAAGAAAACTCCATCTCCATTCTCTTACTGTAGGGCTAAACATAGAAAAGTTTGAAATAAGAGAAAACTGTCTTCAACAGCAGACCCTTAACACCCTCATGGTGATAATTTTTAAGATATTATTTATAAATGCAAATGATTTTTATTTGGTATAATTTCTAAGAACTCTAACAAAGAAAATGAAAAATTCAGATTATAATGGAAGACATCTTAGAACTGGTAGGGCTAGAAATGCTGCTTGGAAGTCTCTGCTATGAATAGACTAGAAGTTCCAATTTCTACTTGTGCAAGTAGCAGGAGCTATGGGAATAGGAGGACAGGGCTAATGACAAACTGAGAACAGTTTGTGACTACCTGTGTACAAAAAAAGGGAGTGGAAAGGAGTCAATCAAAATTCAGAAGGTTTCTCAGGGCCACAAGTAGTGGGCTGAGGCAGGAGGGTCACTTGAGCCCAGGAATTTGAGGCAAGCCTGGGCAACGTAGTAAGATTTTATCTCTTAAAAAAAAAACCCCAAACCTTTCCTCATTCATGATACAGGAAGAACATAAAGCCAGAGTCCTGATGCTGTGGGGTGGGGAGCAGGGAAGGGTCCAGCTTACCTATACTGAGAAGAGGCCTGAGTAGCTGAGATTTGACACCACTCAGTTTTGAATAGAACCGTCTTTCACTAGCAGCCAACTCGTGCAGACTGGCGATATACCCCATAATATTCTTGTCCACCAAGGCCAGACAGCTATCTTTTCCTGCTGCTACTCTGCTTATATATCCAAGCTAGAAAAGAGGAAGATAAAAAGGTTACAGAAAATACAATTTACAAGCAGGAATTTGGTACACTGAAGCTGGCTCATGTCAGCTGACACAAGAGTCAAAGACTTAAATATTCAGGAATTTTATAAGCAGGTTATTAAACCACTGGTAGCTTGAAATAGGCCACAGTGAAAACCTGGAAAACACTACAGACCAAGAGCTTTTATATTTGCTTGTTTTAGAGCCGGTACCAGTGTAGTATTGTTAATATATATATATATTTCTGGATCTATGTGTAACTATATACTTCAACTTTTATTTATCTCCAAGATACCTTTTATTTCACACCACAAATGCTGGAATCACAGACAACCTAGATATAGAAGATCCAAGGAGAGGGTTATATAGCCACAAACCCCCTTTTGCCCTCTCAAGTATCAAAGGTCTAGAAGTTAGCTTGCCTTTAAAAGTACAACATAAAGGAATTTTCTTTATGAAAACAGGGACCTAAATGTGGTGGCATATCCTTGTAATCCAAGCTACTCAGGAGGCTGAAGCAGGAGGATTGCAAGTTGAGGTCTGAGGCTACTTTGAGCAACTTAGTAAGAACCTGTTCAAAAAAGAAGGAAGGAAGAAAAAGAGAAAAAATTGCAAATGGATTTATATCAAACTAAAAAGTCTCTGTACAGGAAAGGAAATAAACAGAGCGAAGAGATAATCTACAGAATGGGCGAAAAATACTCGTCAACTATTCATCCAGTAAAAGGATTTATAGCCAAAATATATAAGGAATTAAACAAACAAAACACTTGATAGTAAAACCCAAATATTTCACTTAAAACATGGGCACCTGAATTGATACTTCTCCAAAGAACATATAAAAATGGCCAACAGTATATGAAAAAATGTTCAATATCACTGGTTATCAAGGAAATAAAAATTGAAACCATAATCAGATATCTTATCTCAATTAGAATGGCCATTATCAAAAAAAGACAAAAAAATGAATGCAGGCAAGGATGGGAAAAGGAACCCTAATGCACCAATGGTCAGAATGTAAATTATTACAGCCACTGCAGAAAATACACGGAATGTCCTCAAAAGCCAGCAACAGAACTGTGTATGAAGTGGACCCGGGGGCGCAGGACTGTAGTCCCCGCTACTCAGGAGCTAAGGCAGGAGGGCCATTTGCCCACAAGTGCAAGACCATTGGGTGCAACAGTGAGACCTGCCTCAAAAACAAGAATGAAACACCAGCTACCACTGGACTCTGCAGTTGTGAGCAAAGAGAATGAAACCTGTGTCCAGAGAGACATCTGCACTCATGTGTACTCACAGAAGCCAGTATAAGGAGTTAATCGAGGTGTCTACCAATGAGTGAATACAGAAAATGCAATACACATACATACACAGGAATACCAGTCAGATGTAAAAACATGAGATTTTGTCATTTGCAGTAACATGGGTAGAACTGGAAGACATTATGTAAAGTACAGAAAGACAAATAACCATGTTTTCATTTACATGCACAAAGTAAAAATGTTGATCTCATCAGCTTAGAGAATGGAATAGTGGCAGAGCCTGGGAGCGGTTTGGGAAGGAGAGCATGAAAGACACAGTGAATAGGTGCAGGGTCAGGGTTAGAGAGACCAACTCCTAATGGTCACAGACACGGTGAACCTATGGCCCTCTTTGTCTGCACCGGAGCCCATTCGGCGTGTCACTTTTCTAAACTGAAACCTCTGTCTTGAGGTTTAATTTCAGGGCTGGCACTTTGCGGTAAGTGGATTTTGGGTTACAGTTCAGCACTTGGTCTCTAAAAAGTCTGCTATCACTGACTCTACAGAGTGGTTGGTAACAGTTAACTGAACTTCTCAAAACAGCTGGTAGAGAGGACTCTGAATTTCTCAAAACAAAGACGAGGCAAATGTCTGAGGTGAGATAGGCCAGTTACCCTGATCTGATCTTCACACATGGTACATGTGTCTGTTGAAATGTGACTTTGTATTCTACAATCATTTATAATTAGCATGTATCAATTAAAATGAAAAATGTTCCTTAGAAAAATGGATTTTTTAAAAAAGGGACTTCTAGGGGCCAGGGATTTAGCTCAGCGGTTCCGCCACCTGCTTTGCAAGTACAAGGACCCGAGTTCAATCCCCAGTACCAAAAAATAGTAACATGAAATAAAATTAAAAAGGGACTTACCATTTCCCTATAATACCACAGTACAAAAATATTCATCGTCTTTATTCAAATACCCTAATTAAACCATGCAGGCACTACCACCATCCCATGAGGCCCGAAGCCTCCACACTGCAGCCTCATTCCTTTAATCAGCCTATCTCCTTCTTCTTCTGCTTTTTTTTTTGGGTGAAACCGGGGATTGAAGTCAGGACCTCGTGCTTGCCAGGCAGGCGCAGCACCACCGAGCCACATCCCCAGCCCTGGCCTATTTCCTTCTTTATGCAAACTGTAAAATTCTTCATGGAGAATGTGGAGCCAGGCCAACAAGTACCAAGAGCCAATCACTATACCCGAAAAACAGGCTATTTATAGGTCAAGAGCCAAATCTTGGTCCATGTTATCAATGGCAATGAAGATCTTGTCTCAACACACTCACAGCTTACTAGCCTGAAAAATAAAGGCTAAAAAACAATGATATGCTATTATTTTCAATAAGAATAAAAAATCTGGAATGCACGAATGTTAAGGGTTATGTGAGTTATTCAGAAAAAGGCAATGGCTTAAATTCATGAAAAAGAGGAAGCAGAAAAGCAGAGAGAAATTCAGGTTTTCAAAAGAAAGGAATGAACAGTAGGAAATAAAAGGTAAAGCTAAGAGAGTAGAGGACTGGTGGGAAACAGCACTGCTAGCAGCCATCAGGTCCTTTCTTGTCAGCCATGTGTCCATCTCAGGACCCTGTGGTTTTTACTTCCCACTTGGAAATTTACCTACTCTTTTTCTACTCTAATTGACCTCTAAAAACTCCATGAAACAGTCAGGAAACTTCATTGTGAAATGTACTTCCCAATTTCCCTACATGAGAGTGGTAATTCAACAAATACTTATAAAGAATGAATTTATCATAAGGATACAGCAATGAATGCAACTCTAAGATCCCTACTACCATGAGCCTAATATTATAGTAAGGAAGACAGACAACAGACAAATGAGTAAATTACATAGTGTATCACACGATGAGAAGTTCTATGGAGAGAATAAGGCAAGAAAAGGAGGGAAGGAAGAAATAGGAAAAAGTTTGCAATTTTAAATAAAAGTACTTAATAATAGGCATAAAAATAAAATAAATAGGCACAAATACAAATAATAACAAAATCAAAAAACTATGTGCTACAGCATGCAAGCCTAAGAGCCAATTCCTGTTCACCTTACTCCAGGAGAGAAGCACTGGAGCCCTGGCACCTCCAGGACTCCCTGGAAGGCTGTCACCTTCGGCAGGGTCCTGTCGACCACTGTAATACAGCGCAGGCTGGAAGTCTTCTGTATCCACTAAGAACAGGGAATAATCCTGGCCTGCAGCTACACTCCAGACTCCACGTTCACTGCTTATCTGCAATGACAGAAAGACAATGTCTGTCCAAGGCAAAAGCAGTCAGAGAACTTGAGATCCACAGGAAATGAAAGTCAGGGTACCTAAGCATGGTGCAAAGTTGGTCATAACTCAGAGGCAAAACTCATGCATCAGGAATGTGCCCTCCAATGTGGGAATAAGAAATCCCATATCAGCTTTTAAATTTAGAATTGTTTTTACAAGAATCTGAAAAATTGGAATTTAAAAAGGAGAAGACATAGATCTAACTTTTTAAATGTTATTTTTGGAAATCCGCACAAATAGCCTGTATTACAATTGAGAGGGCAGAACTGTTTAGAGCCTACTCTAAAACTGACAGGACACACCTTTGTCCATTTACATTCAGCTGTATGCAAAAAAAAAAAAAAAACATCTAGGTTAAAAAGAAACAAAATCTACTAAGATTAAAGTCCATGCTAAATTTCAGTTTCCCACTTGAACCTCAGCACCTTGCTGGAGGACTTTTTTTTTTTTTTTTTAACAAACCCTCCACATGATTCTGACACATGCACAAGCTTGAGAATCACTGCTTTCAATGATTTTCAAACCTTAGAGCTTCACACAATGATTCAGGAGCGACCATGGAAAAGCAGGCACCAGAACTCTACTCACTCCCAATCCTGCAGCTAAAGTAGCTCAAACATTCACGTTTCATGTTTGGGAGTCCTCAGAAGATTTCACTTGAAGAAAGGGTACTGCTACAGTACTTCTGCCTCCCACCTCCAGACCCAGCCTCAGCCTTGACCCGACACTGGCCCCCATTATCAGACTCTGTGTCCAAGTGGCTTCAGGGTTCTTGCAGAGGGGAAGTGTGCATGATCCATGTGTCCACAACTTTGTAGCTCTTTTCCAGTACAACACTGTCTTCTCAAATTCAAGCCATCCAAATAACGTAGTGCATGCTGGATACACTGTTAATTGCAGTTTACATCTGAATCACATTGCTAAAGTTGAGGTAGCCATCCTCTTTTAGTCTCTGATACTCAAACATGGGAGCACCAGGCCCACCCATCTGATGGTGCTCACCAGGCCCATCACCCACCTCCATCCAGAAAATCAAACCCTCCTAAAAGGAACGAATACTAATGATGAGAATCTGGCATTTCCTCAGGGTGCTAGAGCAGGAAAGAAAGGTTGAGAATAGTTTTCTAGAATTACACAGAGAGCAGAAATTACCACTCTCTCAATAGCATTGCATAAGCCAAAACCAGTTCCTACAACAGTGAGTCACCACACTTTTAGCTTCACTCTAGAAAACGAAAAAGCTTTAGTGCCACATTGTAGAACCCACACAAACACAGTGCACACTACAATGTTACGTAAAGTCAAATTTAAGAGTATACATTGCTTGACATACAAAGCTCAGAAAACATCACAGCTTGAGAAACATCTGCTTTAAAAGAAAGCTGTTTCGCAAGACAATACTATAAACATTAAATGAACAATTATAGCTAAGAAACGAAAACTAATACTTCTGCAAAACTACATTTAACTTGAAAAGAAGTGTATTCATGCTTTAAAATTTTTAAAAAGAATATCAAATCATGGAGGGGTTGAAAGGAGGGCTGAGGAAGGGGGAAAAAATAAGAACCTAGAGAGTATGTAAAGGTGCATATCTCCAAAGATCAATGTCATTATATTGTACACCTAAAATGTACCAATAAAAGGATATATATATGTAAAAAAGAATATCAAATCAAATTTAGGCTACAAATAAACAATTTTCTAAATTTTAAAAACAAGAAATGAAAAACACAAAGTGTTATATAGCTTAGAATTCTGAAACAAGAAGTTGTTATCAAGTTCACAAAAGTACCTTTGCGAGGCGAGGAACAGTTGTTGGAAAATCAAAATGCCCAAGTTGACCAAAAGTATTGCTACCCCATGAGTAAACCTATTGGAAAACCATAGGAAGGGAAGTTAAGAGTTGCGAATCTGATCTTACATGTCATCTTTGAATCTTTACTCTGAATCTTTATAATAATTAATACCATTACACATATTAGCCTTTCACTCTAACAGATATTAAAATTCATTTTTAAACAAGATCAAAAACAAATGACAGAGTACACAGACAGAGAAGACAGAATCCAGGGGTTAACAATAAAAATAAGGTCTTCAGGTTCTTACTAGCCACCAGGTGCACTGCTCTTCCTACTTTCCGTGTGTTAATATTTAATTCCTACAACTTTTTAATACACAGAACCTAGCCCACAGAGATTAACTTATCTAAGGTTCACAAATTTTTAAATGGCACAGCCATGATTTAATCTCAAGACACATCCTATACTGCCTCTTAGAAAGACTGATGATTAAAGTGATGTACGGAGTTTTAAAAAGTACAGAAAGAAAGTAAAAAATAAAGGCAAGTGTTATAAATAAGTAAATCCAGGCACAGTGGCACACGCCTATTATGACAGCTCTAAGGAAGGCTGAGGCAGGAGAATTCCAAGTTCAAATCCTGCCTGGCAAATAAATTACCAAGACTCTACTTCAAAATAAGAAAATTTTTTTAAGGTTGGGAAGGGAGAGCTGGGAGCATGTCTCTGGGCTCCGTGCCCTAGGCGGGGAGACCATGACTCCTTTCTCTGTAGGCAGGGAAGCTATGGAATGACTAGACAGTCTTTCATGTGCAAAGTTCAGAGTCACTGTTGGAGGAATACAAGTGCTTAGATATCACTACAAGTATTTCTAAGGCTAAAGAAAACCAGATTATAATTATTGTGTTAGAGAAAAAGTTTGTGTTTATTGTGCTTATAAAAGTAATTCATGGTCACTGTACAAGACTGTTAACACTCCAAAAATATAGGAAGTAAAAATCATTGATGAATCAATCACTTAGAGACAAATACTATTCTGTTTTTGACAACATAAATCCTTTCAAGAAATTTTAATGGCCAATAGATATAAAGTCCAAAATAGGATCATACTATTAATACTATTTTGTGGCTTGAACTTTTAAAAATTTAATGGTATGAATTAACATTTTTTGTTTTTTGAGTCAGTGTATCACTGGGTAGACCAGGCTGGCCTCAAAGACTCAATCCTCCTGGCTCAGCCTCCTAAGTGCTGGCAGTATTACACAGGCATGTATATGTGACTGTGCCCTGCTTTAAGTCATTATTATTATTATTATTATTATTATTATTATTATTTTGTGTATGTGTATGTGTGAGAGAGAGATGGGACTGATGACTGAATTCAGGGCTCTGGTACAAGGAGCTACATTTCTGGCCCCGTTTTATTTTTTTATTTTTGGTACCACAGATCGAACTCATGATCTTGCTTGCGCTTGCAAGGCATGGTGCCACTGAGCCAAGTCCCCAGCCCCCAGTTTTATTTTTTGATTTGAGACAGGGTCTTGCTAAGTCACTAAAGTTGCCCAGGCTGGGCTGGAACTTGTGGCGCTTCTCTCTCAGCCTCCCAGACTGCTAGAACTATAGGTATGGACCACACATTAGGCTTGAATTAACAGTTTTGAATGTCAGTAAGTATATACCCACAATGTCATTTAAAATTTACACAGAGCTCCACTGTGCGTATACTTTAATCAACTACCTGCTGAATTATTATTAGGTTTTTTACTATTTAAAAATGCTAACCTGAGCTGTGGATTTAGCTCAGTGGTTCTACAGCCTGCCTCGCAAGCTCAAGGTCCTGAGTTTGATCCCTGGTACAAAAAAAAAAAAAAAAAAAAAAGTATAGTAAAATTGCTAACTTACTGGCTGTGGTGCTACATGTCTGAATTCTATAACTATGGGTGAGTGAGACAGCTGGATCACAAATTCAAGCCCAGCCTGGGCAACTTAATGATCTAACAAGAACAAGACCCTGCTTAAAATAAAAAGTGAAAAATAAAAGAAGAGCTAGGGATGTGGCTTGGCCTGAAGGCCCTGGTTCAATCATCAGTACCGTTGAAAAGCTATTAAAAACCCTTAAATATACATATGTGTATAGGCATATGTATATCTACCTATGTCCTTAAAAGAAATTCCTGGGCAAAAATTCTGGATCGATATGTACATTCTGATTTTTGATATATACTGATAAACTATCTTCTAGTTGGATCCAATTTATATCCCCACTCTCACTGCCTTTTCCCCATATCCTAACCATATCCTCAATGTTAAATGCAATTCTTGCTAATCTGATAAGAAAAAAAAATTTACTCTTATTTTACTTTTCTTTATTTATTTTTGGTATCAGGAATCGAACTTGGGTCCTTGTGGTTGCAAGGCAGGCGGCGGAACCACTGAGCTAAATCCCTGGCCTCTTGTTTTAATTTAAACTTGTTCATTAAATGTTCCTTTCTCTTGTTATAGGTTATTTTTTTCTTTTATGAATAGAATATAAGTATCATTTGACAATTTAACATGTAGGTTGCAAATAACTTTTCCCAGTTTGTTATATATTTTTCGTTTGTGAGGCTTTTTGCTATTTAGCACTGTTGAATTATTATACAGCAAACAGGTCTTTAGTTTTTAATTTCCATTTTCGATGTCATGTCATTTAATAATCCTAAGGTTACTAAAAAAAAAAACCCAGCAAAATTTGTTCTTAAATATGTAAGGGTATATTTTTTAACTATGTCTATAATCTATGTGCAATGGAGGAATATTTAAAGTTTTCTTAATTTTCTTCTGCATTTATAAATACTCAGTCTTGTTTCTCAAACTGGTAAAACAAGTCCACTTTGTTCATACCTGAAATTCTTGTACACCTGGGTCTATGGGCACACTGAAGTTCCCTTTGACTATTTGTAATTTTATTCTCTATATATTTTGGGGGGAACGTGCTGGGGATTGAAGTCAGGTCTTCACATATGCTAAGTCCATGCTCCACCATTGAGCTATGTCCCAGCCCTGAATACTCTGTAAGGGTAAATCTCACTCTTCCAGTCTATTCTTTTTCAGAATTTATCTGGTGTACCTATGCTTAATCTCTCAGAATTTATGGATCATTTTACCAAGTTACATAAATATTATATTGGAATGTTTTAAAGACTACATTAAACTAACACCGATTTAATGACTTAAGGAGAAATGACAGTTTTGCAACACCGACATTTTCCATCCAAAAATATAATCTTTCCCTTACTCTGGCTTTCTTTTATGATCTTTGAGAAGTATTCTTGCATCTGTATCATGTGGGCTCTATGTAGTTCCAATCAAGATTATTCCTATTTACTTAATATTTTAATTACGAACAGCTGTAATTAAAGTTTTTTCCTTTTCCACCTATGTCTTATTTTATCTTATATATTCATAAAAGCCAGTAATTTGTGTAGATTTTGTAGGTGACTACCTTCCTGATCTCTCATTTTTAAGTCATTCAGATAATTTATGATGTGTTAATAACAATAAATCCTTTTCCTTTCCTAAAGTTAGTATTTATGCAGGTTATGTTTGTTAGTTTTTTCGTTACTCTAATATGTAAAATTTAAAATAAAATCAAATATTTAAAGGGCTTAGAATCCTTTATTATCTTCTTTAAAAGATAAAGGAATTGGTGAAGAAACATTATCTGAATATATATTTTTTTGGTACTGGGGATTGAACTCGGGACCTTGCGCTTGTGAGGCAGGCACCGGAACCACTGAGCTACATCCCCGGCCCCATCTGAATATATTTAAGAATAAAAGCTGGGTGTGGTGGTGCATGTCTGAAATCCCAGCACTCTGGAGGCTGAGGAAGGAGGACTGGACTGTC
The DNA here is from genome assembly GCF_000247695.1 of Heterocephalus glaber. The sequence continues at coordinate 103,286 of NW_004624899.1, read as the reverse complement.
TTGAGTTCAAGGCCAGCCTGGACTACCTAGTGAACTCAAGGACAGCCTGCACTATACAGCAAGGCACTCTCTCAAAAAACAAAACAAAACAAAAAAATCATATTTTTAGAATGACTCATGTATTACTGGGAATGGTTTTAAGTAATGCCACTGAGTTACTTTCAGGTGCCTGTGATCCCAGCTCTCGGGAGGGGGGAGGCAGGAGGACTGCTGCAAGTTCAAGGCCAGCCTAGATTACATAGTTGGGTGAGGGCCCGCCTCAACTACAAACTGAGACACTGTCTCAAAAAAACAAAAAGAAACAAACAAAAAAAGAGCTACTTTCAGATCTCACAATTTCAAAAGAAAAATGCCCTTTGTTTTTTTTGAGTCTTTTTCCTCATCAAGGAATTAAAAAAAAAAAAATTCATCAATACCCTGAAAACTTTGGGTTCCATTTTTAGATGAGAAAACATAATAGAAAGCTTCTTAGGCAGATCAATGTTGAATCTAAGCTACATATATCAGGCATGTAACATTAGATCAAGTTACATAATTTCTCTTAGCCTACTCTCCCTGTCTACCAAAAGAAAATACCACCACATAGAACATTCAAAACTTAAATGAGATACACCATGTTGCCCGACACAGCAGATACTCAACAAATGACAGTCCAATCTTACTACTGTACTGCCTTCATGAAATCACAGCTTGACTCTTACCTGGGATTTTGCAGTAAGTGCCATAGAATGGTAACCACCCGCCTCCAGATGGATTACCTCTTTACCATCCAGACACTTGACACACAATGGTTGAAGCCTTCAAGAAAAGCATACATATACACAAAGAATTCTCAGCAGGAATCGTTTTTTTCTCAAACTATAGAGAATAAGTGTTTTCAAGTAAAAAGAAATAAAGCACTACAGTAAAAAAAGTTACATATTAAACTGCTCCTAAATATCATACAGTGGTACCTTGGCTCTCTAACACTTCTGTTGGCACATAATTTGGTTCACAAACAGAAGTGTTTGCAAAATTCTGTTTTTGTCTGCAAACTGTGCATTAGGTAACAAACCACAACCACAGCTGTTTCTCCTACACAAACACAAATGTGACCAACTTATCCAAAATCATAGAACAAATTAAGCTTGTGAACTGAGGTACCACACTTTTTGGAGATTTAAATTTAATTTTTGTCTACTTTCTTAGAAGATTTTAATTTAATTTTTGTATATCAATCACTAGTTGACCCCGTAATTCAGAATCTATTAAGAAACGTAAAACTGAATATGAAGACACAACGAAATATAACAATAGAGGAGAGTGAGGTAATTTAAAAAAAATTTTATAGTTGCTTTCACTGTGTTCATAAGAGACATTTATATTCACCTACTGCTTTAGATAATTCCATTTACATGCTTTGAAGCTTCTCAAATCCCTAGTTTGTTATTAAACAAAATGGCAGTTTTTCTCTGATATGCAATGACATAGTTCAATGTTTTTGTTATAGTTACTTTGACAGTGGAAGAGGGATGTCATTTGGGTAAAAACCCTGTTGGCACTTCTGCATAACTTAAAAATTTTAACCATTCGGGGCTGGCAGCATAGCTCAGTGGCACAGAACTTGCCTAGCATGCTCAAGGCCCTGAGTTCAATCCCCAGCACACACACAAAAAAATCATTTACATGTTCCAATGAAGTATCACCTTAATTCTCAACAACACTTTCTGTATGTATTTCAAGATGAATATACCTCAAAGACATGGAAAAGTGCACCGTGGATACTTTAGGAACACATTCAAGACTAAAGGGACAGCTTTTCATCACAGTTAATGGTACAGAGGAATCTGGAGCTAGGTACTAGATTTACTCTAAGAAGAAGTGGACAAGAAGAGACCCAAACGGGACAGGTTCCAGCCCATGCTGATAGGGACCCTCTGGTCGCACTCACCGAGGCAGAACATCGCCGTGGCCCAGCTGCCCCTCCTTCCCTTTCCCCCAGGTCCACACCTCCGTTCTCAGAGAAGGCAGCAGCGCATCAGCTTCCCCGCTGTAGGTCGGGGTCAGAACCACTGTCCTGGTTTTCACCCTTGCAGCCTTTCTTAAGAGTCTGGGAGAAACTGAGGACAAACCAGAGATAGGGTGAACTGGAGAAGATAAAATTTTGATGAACTAAAAATGTTCAAAGAAATATACTAACATGGTATTCTGAAGCATATTCTATAGGTTCTCTACCAAAGTAGGGAGATTTAATGGTCAAATGAGCTTGGGAAACACTCCTTATTGCATTCTTCCTCCCACTACCTCCCCTGCAGAGACTCACACACATTATCAGGCAGAACCGTGCTGACCAGTCCTGTGATTAAAAGCACTGTTTCAATCTGTTTAACCCAGGCCCAATACTAAACATTTGCCTAGCGAATCCTGTTCTAACATTAGTGACCTGTAAAACCTGCATCCTAAAGTACATGCTGAACAAAAGACTACACTAAGCTGACAAATACTTCTCCCACTTCAAAGCAGTTACATGACAAGACTTCCTGGGCCAAGGTCCAAGCTCAAATATACAATGAATAATTATAATAAATGATTCATTTTAAGAAAAAATTTTGAATTTCTATGGTGGGGAACATCTTAGGAAAGGGAAGTATTAAAAAGCTTCTTGGGCTACAGCTGTAGCTCAGTGGTAGTACACTTGCCTCTCCCAAACAAGGCCTCAGGTTCAAACCCCAGTAGCTCTCTCCTCCAAGCTTTTGTATTTTGGTTGCCTATTTCAAATTATTTTGTAGAGAAGTTTTGGGGAATTGACTTTTGGTGAATCCCACATGATGCTCCCATCTTTTGAAAGAATGCTACCATCCTTTGTAGCGTTCAAAATTATACCACCCAACACTATGTATCTTGTACACCAGTTTGTTTGGGAGGGTACAGTTTGATGAAAATTTTCAATGTCACTATGTTGATACAGTTACTCATTAACTTAGTCATTAACTAGCAAGCCATAAGAAAGTGATCACCACTGCCTAAGAGCAACATCTATGGTGAATGTATCATTTATAAGCAGACAAGACCCAAACAGTCCCATTTAAAGCTTCTTCAAGGAGGCATCACAGATAAATTTTAATGACAGGAAAAAGACTACACAAGAAGCTCCTAAATATACTTGAGGTTACTAAGTAAAATTTAAATTCAGGATATAAGTCTACAGGTGGGAATGCGTATTTCATACGGTCTAATGATGTAACAAAAATCAATATTCCACACCTGTGATCCAAAGAGATCTTGAACTGTAATTAAAATGTAAAGGGCATGTAAGAATAAGGAAATTTTAGCACAAGATTCTCCTTCAGATTTATTTATAGAACCTAACTCCTGGTCTGATCAAATGTTTCTCAAAGGTGAGTATGCAGGCTGATCACTGGGGATCTCGTCATGCGTGTTTGATTCACTGGGTTGGGGAGGAGCCTGAGATCCTGCATTTCCCCCGAGTTCCTGGGTGATAGTGATGCTGTTGGTTGTTGAGGGTACTAATGACTTAGAAATGCAGAACAACAGCTACATAATATCCTAGATACAATGGAACACTGCTAGTGGTTTAAGAAAAATGACATTTTCCTCTTCTTTCAGGCTAAGCACAGTGATTCCTTACTTATCTACTGCTCACATCTGCAATTTCATCAATTTTGAGTACAGGTCTCAATCAGGAAATAAGGCTACTGTTACAATCCAGTACAACAAAATACAATTAATAAGGTTATAAGCAGTAGCAGACATCATGAAAAAGTTTAGTTCTGCAGTTATTTTTTGTTTGTTTTTTTTTGTTTTTTTGGTACCGGGGATTGTGCATTTATTTCTAAAGCAAATAAATATGTGACTTTCTTCTTAAACCATTTTAGTAAACCACCATTAAATAAATTTTGACATTTGAATGTCAGCTTTGGTAATTAGAAAATCTAATTTCTTATAATATAGCATGTGATGTTGGGGGTCTCGAGGATTGACCAGAAGTCAACTCATCAAAGCTGGTTCTTTTCTTTTCTTTTTTTTTTGTTATCAGGGATTGAACTCAGGACCTTGCACTTGCAAGGCAGGCACCGGAACCACTGAGCTAAATCCCTGGCCCAAAACTGGTTATTATTTTCTTACCTTGAGACAACAATCCAGGGAGGGAGAGTCTCCGACTGCCTCCTTCTGATTCTTCTTCTCTGATATCCACAAGACTTGAACTTTTCTTTCCTTGCATTGATTCCTGTTTAACTTGTTCTTCTCTGCTGTCTTTTAGACCTTCTGGGCCTATGCAACTACTGCTTGCCTGAGCTCCAGTTTCACAAGGGGCTGTACTATAAAAGTTCATCACTTTCTTAAGAGACAAGGCCCCAGCTTCATAGGTAGCAGCCACTCTCACGCCAACAGCAGATGCACAAGAGACTACCAGGCTATTAAGGGCTGAGGTGCTGGTGGTGGGTGGGCTGTGTGGATTAGGAACTGCTTCTTCTTCAAGAGGCTAAAATATACACACAGAAAAAGAAAGTAAAAAGAGAACTCATATATAACAAGTAATCAATAAAAAGAAAGCTTAACCGTCGTCACTATTTGAATATGGAAATAAAAAATGACAGACATCTTCAACTCCAGCTCCAAAGAATTTCCTCCTCACCAAGGGACTAATATTACATGGAAAGGGCACTCAAAGCAGAGTTCCTTAGCAAAGGCACTTCGTTTTGTTTCTGTGTTGTTTTTCCATAGCACTTAAAAGTAAGTTCCACTTAGGAGGTAGAGGCAGGAGGATCACTGTGCATTCAAGGTTAGTGCTACATAGTGAGTTCAAGCCCACCCTGAACTATAAAGTAAGACCCTGTCTCAAAAAAACAAAACAAGGGCTGGGGATTTAGCTCAGTGGTTTCGCTGCCTGCTGTGTAAGCCGAGGACCTGTACCAAAAACAAACAAACAAATAAACAAAAAAAGTAAGTTCCACCTTCTCTTATAAAATTAAGGACAATTTAAAAAAAAGAAAACAAGCCAGGCATGGCAGTGCACGCCTGTAATCCCAGCACTCCAGAGGCTGAAGGAGGACTGCTACCAGTTCAAGGCCAGCCTGGGCTACACAGTGCGTTCAAGGGTAGCCTGATAGCTTGAACTACATAGCAAGACCCTGTCTTAAAAACAAAACAAAACAAAACAAAAAATAAAACAAACATAAATAAAATTAAGGACAAGAAGCGGGGGAGCAAAGGTGAACTAACAAAAAATACTGGCTTTAATACAAGATGCACTGCAGCAGCCTGGGTACAAGATTTATAAAAATCCAACCTTTACTACTGAACTCTCTCGAGAATTTACATTGGTTGCTACTAAGAAATGGCAGGAAAAAAAAAAGAACTTAAGAAAAGGGGCTTTTCCTAAACTGTTTTGTGAACAGAAATTTAGACACAGGATAGCTGAAAAATAAGATATACTTCTGACCTATTGTCTCTCACATTTTGTTAAGATTCCAGTGTCTGCTGTTTTATCAATGAATTATTCTCCATGACCCAGGAGCTAGACAGGCTGAAAGTTACCTTTGCTCTCATTACCACAGGGGGAAAATGTGATAGGTTAATAATTAAACTGCAGGAAGCAAAGATATATTAGAACGTCAAGAGCCTGCCTGCCTCACAAGAGCAAGGTTCCGAGTTTGAGCCCCGTCCAAAAAAAAACCAAAACCAAAACCAAAAACACCAAGACAATCAAAATGAAGTTTCCTAATACCTTAGTGAAAAATAATTTGAAATATCAGCTAACAGCAGGGATCTTCTGTAACTAGAAAGAAAAAAACCCCTGAAATTTAAGCTAACAAACAGCACTGTTTATTTTTTTTAAGTCATTAAATATACCTAATGAACAAAAAACAGTTTCTGGCATGTAAGCATATTTACAATGAAAAATTTGCTTTTTATTTTTCATTTTTTGTGGTACTGGCCATGGAACCTAGGGCCTTTGCCCTGAGCTATATCCCCAGTCCATCCCCCCACCCTGACTATTTTTTTTTGGTGCCCGGGATCAAACTCAGGACCTTGTGCTTCCGAGGTAGGTGTGGTGCCACTGAGCTAAATCCCTGGCCCAAAAATTTGCTTTTTATTCTACCCAAAGACCCTGAAGGTTACACATATATTCCTTAATTTGTCCTGAATTAAAAACCAAACCAGCCAGGCATAGTGGTGAATATCTGTAATCCCATACCTGTAATCCCAGCACTCGGGAGGCTGAGGCAGAAGGATCTTGAGTTCAAAGCCAGCCTGAGGTACATAGTGAGTTCAAGGCCAGCCTGAACTGCATAGCGAGACTGTCTCAAAAAACTAAAAAAATAAAAACCAAACCGGGGGGTGTGAGGCCTGTAGCTCAGGGTAGAGCTTATACTTAGTATGGCACAGGGTCCTAGGTTCAGTCCTTAGCACCCGAAAACAAACAAGCAAGCAAATAAACAAACCGACATTTGTTTTTAACACTTGCTTCTGATTTCCTTTCTTCCTCTGGTACTGGAGGTCAAACTGAAGAACACTCTACCACTGAGCTACATCCCTAGCCCTTTTTATTCTGAGACTCGGTTTCACAAAGTTGCCCAGGTTGCCCTGAACTGGCAAGCCTTCTCTCAGCCTCTAGAGTAGTTGAGATTATAGGCACCACCCTGCCCAGGCAGATTTTCTTAAAGGAAATACTTACTGATACCTAGTACAGAGTCTAACACATAGCAGGTATTCCATACATTTTGTTGAATTTAATTTTAAATTCAGAAGAGCTATTTCTGTGTAAATGAGTAGTCTGCAGTTAAACAGTCAACAAAACAAAATCATGTAAAACTAAAGATAAATACAATGACCATTTTTTGTGATACAGTTCTCATAACTTATTCAGAACTAACATTACTATTTCTTTTCTTTGTTTATGAAGGCTCATAACAGAAGCTATAACTGTTTTTGAGGTAATTATTTTAAGGAGTTCTTACCATTAGGTTACAAAATTTTACATTATATAAACCTTTAAGTATTGTTTTGAGTCTATTTAACTGTACTTAATTCAGTGTATAAATAAAAACAAAACAAAAAAGACATGACCACCAATTTTGATTAAAGACATAATTGAAACCAGAGAGAATTAATATCCTAAACCACATAAAGTCCTCAGGAGTTGGCTATATAATTGAAATGCTATTTACAAAGACTGAATTAAATGTTATAGAAACATACACTGCCAAAACTAGCATAAATAACAAGAACTTTAAATATTTAACAAGTAAGTCCAAAGGAAAATGCAATTTCAATGACAGTAATTTATCAATCCAATAAACTGTATATAAGAAACTTTTAACTTTAATAAATCAGAAGAATGACTTTTTAACACACTTTTTTATAAGCATGTATAGTCTACAAAACTTTTACATACATTCTCATTGAAGTACTACTTTTGTCTTGTTTAGATTTTTGTATTATCTTTCTTTCTTTGCAGTGCTGGATCAAACCCAGGACCTTAAGCCTGTAAGGCATAATCATCTTATTCTTAATTAAAAATCAAATATCGATGAGATTCAGCACATAGTCTGTGAAATGAAGACCATTTCTAAAAATACTTCCATGTTCTCACTCTGACAGAGTGAACAGAATGAAGAACCAAGAGCTACGTGGCTTCAAAGCCTGAAAAAAGTACCATGGGACTGCTCTGTTATGATTAGGTGTTTCTGCTTAGTTTTCCTAATTTATTCTTTTGATAAAAGCAAAATCAAAAGGCTATGTCACGAGTGAAAAGCAGAAATTATCCTTCAGAAATGATTAAGTAAATTTGTTTTACTGCATGCTACTGGTGAATAGCCTTTGTCTATTTTACCACAAGTTTTCAAAATGAGAATAATTTAGAGCTAGGGATGCAACTTCATAGCTGAGCACTTTTCTGACACAAACAAGCCCTGGGTTTGAGCCCCAACACCATGAAAAAAATTTTTAAAAGGATACAAAAAGTAGTTTTAAAAAACAGAGAAAATATTAACTGTCCTTTCAAATAAAGTCCAGTATTGGGCCGAGGATTTAGCTCAGTGGTTCTGGCACCTGCCTCTGAAGCGCAAGGACCTGAGTTTGATCCTCGATACCAAAAAATAAATAAATAAAGTCCAGTATGGACCACAGGTATAACTGGAAAAAAAAAAAACCCACAAAATGTTTCTAAGTTTCTTTACACGTACTTACAACTGAATGATCTGCTACCCACTACTCTGTGCTGAAGAAGGAACTTTCCAGAAGCTGAAGAAGGTCTAAATATAGATCAGAAATCTTTGTGAATACTGTATATGGTTTTATTATATTAACCTACTTAGAGCCCAACAAAATTTAGTAACTGAGCCACGGAGAAAAACACTAGCAATGCCATGACCAAGCAGGATTCATCCCAGGGATGAAGGGATGGTTCAACATACACAAATCAATAAGTGTAATTCAGTATATTAACAGAGCCAAGGACAAAAACTGTATGATCATCTCAATAAATTCAGAAATGGCATTTGATAAATTCCAACATCCACTCATGATAAAAATCCTACAGAAAACTGGAATAGATGGTCTTTATTTCAACCTGATAAAAAGCCATCTATGACAAACCAACATCCTACTAAATGGACAAAACCTGAAAGCTCTCACTCTAAAATCAGGAACAAGACAAGGATGTCCACTGTCACCACTCTTATTCAATATAGTTCTTGAAACATTAGCCAGAGCATTTAGACAAGAGAAAGAAATAACAGGATTAAGAACAGCAAAGGAAGAAGTTAAATTATCCTTATTTGTCAATGACATGATACTCTACATAGAAGACCTCAAAAACGCCACTAAAAGACTTCTAGATTTAATAACTGGATTCAGCAGCATAGCTGGAAACAAAGTCAATACTGAAAATTCAATAGCATTCCTGTACAAAAATAACAAACTCACTGAGAGAGAAAGTAGGGAAACAACACCTTTCACAATACTATCCAAAAAAATGAAAAACCTAGGAATCAATCTAGCCAAGGAAGTAAAAGACCTTTACATTCAAAACTTCAGTACTCTGAAAAAGGAGATCGAGGAGGGTATCAGAAAATGGAAAGACATCCCTTGTTCTTGGGTAGGAAGACCCAATATAGTGAAAATGGCCATACTTCCAAAACTGTTATACAGATTTAATGCAATCCCAATCAAAATATTGAGAGCATATCTCACAGAATTAGAGAGAACAATCCTAACATTCATTTGGAACCGGAAGAGATCTAGAATAGCAAAAGCAATTCTGGGCAACAAAGGCAAGGCAGGGGCATCACAATCTCTGACTTGAAATTATACTACAAAGCTATTGTGATAAAAACAGCATGGCAAAAACACAGACCTGAGTATCAGTGGAACAGATTAGAAGATGCAGAAACAACTCCAAACATACTGAGCCACCTTTTCTTTGACAATGGAGCCAAATACCTTCACTGGAAGAAAGATAGCCTCTTTTTTAATAAACAGTGCTGGAAAAACTGGCTTTCCACATGCTGAAGATTAAAACTAGACCCAGGGCCGGGGATATAGCTCAGTGGTTCCACCACCTGCCCTGCCATCACAAGGACCCGAGTTCGACCCCCGGTATCAAAAAAAAACCCCCCAAAACAAAAAACTAGACCCATATCTTTCACCATGTGCTAAACTGAAATCAAAATGGATCAAAGAGGGCCGGGGATTTAGCTCAGTGGTGCCACTGCCTGCCTCAAAAGCACAAGGTCCTGAGTTCAATCCCCAGTACCAAAGAAGGAAAAAAAAAGGATCAAAGATCTAAGTATTAAATCAGAAACGCTAAATCTGCTGGAAGATAGGATAAGTAGAACTTCTGAAGACACTGGAGTTTTATGAACAAAATCTTGATCACACAGGAATTATCACAACCAACAACTATGATCTCATCTTATTAAAAAACTTCCACAGCAAGAGAAACCACCAACAGAGTGAAGAGACAAGTCAGACTGGGAAAAAATTTTTGCCACCTGTTCCTCAAACAAAGGACTAATATCTAGAATATATAAAGAACTAAAAAAAACCCAGACCCTCACAAATCTAAAGATCCAACCCAAAAATGGGCATCTGATATGAACAGGCACTTCTCAGATGAAGAAGTAGAAATAGCAAATAAATATATTAAAAAATGTTCAACATCACTGGTCATTCAGGAGATGCAAATTAAAAAACACTGAGATTCTAACTCACTCCAGAAAGAATGGCTATCATCAGGAAATCAACCAATAACAAATGCTGGTGGGGCTCTGGAGAAAAAGGAATCCTTCTCCATTGCTGGTGGGAGTGTGGACTGGTACAACCACTCTGGAGATCAGTGTGGAGATTCCTCAAAAAACTAAAACTAGAGGTTTCCATTCTACCCAGCTATTCCCGTTTTGTAACTTCCCAAAAGAATCAAGTACATCATACCACAGCGACATATACACACTCATGTTTATAGCAGCACAGTTTGTAATAGCTAAATCTTGGAAACTGCCCAAATGCCCATCAGCTAATAAATAGATAAAGACCTTGTGGTTTTTTTATACAATAGAGTAATACTGTCATAAAGGATAAGCTTGAGATGTTTCTAGCTAAATGGATGCATCTTGAGACCATACTCAAGTGAAAAAACACAAGCAAGAAAAAGAAAAGGGATTTTGCAACTTTTAAAACAAGCACAGTATGACATCTTTCAATGTCACATAGGGCCAGAAGTTGAACATAAATTATGATTTTGAAATACAGGTTTTTTCTCATCTAGGCTTGACTCATAAACAGTATACTCAAACTTAGAAAATAAAAAAATACTATCAAGCGTTAAGCATTTCAAAGTTACTAAAGGAAAACTCACAGTTCAACTCCAGAAATACCTTTCTTTACATTACAAAATATACAGCAGATACCTGAGATGGCACTGGCTTCTCACAGCTCTCAGAGTCCTCCCTGACTGAGTGATCAGACAGTTCCTCCAAGTGTTCATGTAGCGCCTGGGTGTCGGGACATGGCAGTGCGCCTCTCTCAGAACCAACTTCAGCCGTTCCCAAGACGTTCTGTTGGCAGGAAATGGCATCGCCACTTGTGATCTGAGAACACCCCATATGCAGGTCAGGGGCAGTGGGCAGGCCAGCTTCCACAACAGTGTTTTCAAACACTCCTCCCTGGCTATCGAGGGGCTCGGTGGAGGGGCTGATGACAGTGCTGGTGCGGCTTTCTGCCTGGGCCTCTGTCAGTGTCACCCCTAACGGGCAACAGTGGCTGTCTGATATAATCACGTGGTCTTCTTTGTCAGTCATTGTAATGAGGAGCTGGCTGCACTGGCTGCATCTTTCGGGGACTGGCTTCAGATCCTGGGAAGGGAGGCACTGCACGAGGGCCAGGCTGTGGAAAGCACCACAGGCCACCTGCAGCACCACACGCCCAGCAAGATGTTCTACCTTTTGCGGTTTTGTCACTGGGAAGGTGGTGGTGATGAGACCCAGCTGACAGCCAGTACCCCATGCCCAAATCTCTCTGCTTATTGACAGTGCCAGGGTGTGCTCCTCACCACATGCCAACTGTAAAATCCTGACTGCCATCAAAGGGCTGGTCTCAGAATCAGAGATGCTGACAGGGCTCGGTTCCGGCACATGCTGCTGGTTGGCGACTGCACACTGGCCTGCAGAGTTCTCACCCCACATGTACACTGCCCCACCTTCCGTCACTGCTCCACTGTGGAAACTCCCTGTTGCCACTGTGACCACGTGATGCCCAGCCAAGGCATTTTCTAGGACAGGGCTGGCTGGACAAACTTCCACAGGCTCGCTCTTCCAGGGAAGGCTCCCAAAGCTGTAGACTTCACCATCTGAAAGTTTAAAAAAAAGAAAAGGAAAAGGAGAGGATTTGTAAATTAACCAGAAATTATATCATTAAACTACAGTCTTCTCTAGATTCAATAAAACAAAATTAAATATTTTTTTTCAAAAGCAACATTTTGGCTCATTTAACAATCAATACTGTAGTCAGAATTTTAAAATTGCAGAAGTACAAATACTTTTAAATGAAGGGTATTGCTCTCTCTGGCCTTACCCTACACATTCCTAGTATAGATCTACTACTAATGGCTCATGTTATAGGCTACCAGAAACAGATTCCAACCACTCAAAGACAAAACAGTAGCTGGATGTGGTGATGCATGCCTGTAATCTCAGCACTCAGGAGGCTGAGGCAGGAGGACTGCCATGAGTTGAAGGCCAGCCTGGACTACATAGTGAGTTCAAGGACAGCCTGAACCACACAGTGAGACCCTGTCTAAAAACAAAAACAAAAATGAACAACAATATATTTCTAACCGCATACTAACTCTTCCAATTGATTATTTCACTAGCAATAGCAGTACTGACCAAAAAAAGAGAAAGATACTTAGATTCCCCCACCTTTTTGCCCCTGACTGCATGAGACACTAGTCAAACTCAACAGAGACCAGGAAACTAGACAATTTCTAGCACTTGGTCAGCACCCTTGAGCTGCCAGGCACAGGTTCTCTCCCAGCCATCTGGTGAGCTACATCCTCCCCAGCCAAGATGAGGTCTGTCCACTTTGACACAACACCAGAGTGCTGCTGAAACGTGAACACTATAGGCTATTTATGTATTTCTGAAGTTTCCCCCCAGTTGTCCTAGCTTTGTAGATTTAATTCCAGATTTAAAAGGTATCTTGTTTATGAAGGGTTTCCTGTAAATAGCTTACTAATGATATCCTGAATATTTTATTGAAAATAATAACAAAATTCTACTTGAGAATTATATATTTTGAAGCCCAAGGTAAGTATTAAATGTAGTTTACATTTTTTTTTTTGGTACTGGAGATCGAACTCGGGACCTTGCGCTTGCGAGGCAGGCGGCGGAACCACTGAGCTACATCCCTGGCCCCAGGAAACCTTTTTAAAAAGTAAACCGCAGTGACCAGTAGCTCTCTCACCCAACCTCGCACACTAGGCATTTATGAGCATTTCCGTCAGCATTCGTTACACCCCCGTTTTCCATACCTTCAGTCAGGAGAACGCCATGCTTCACTCCTAGGGCTGCCTGAACAACAGTCTTTCCTCCCCAGCCCGCCAACCTCTCTGGTGTTATGGAAAAGGATCCTGCCTGCCAGATATGGACCAGGCCTCTTTCTTTGGATCCTTCTGCCTCTGCTGAGCTACAAACATTAAAAAACAAAACAAAACATCAAAAAACACTTAATTCTTTCAGTAATTCAGAGCTGTATCTTTTGTCCTCAATAATTTTCATGAGGCTGTACTATTTAGAAGCAGATAAATGACTAGATCAGAAGCTTAATTAGCACCTACTTTATGCTTTGGTTAAGACACAGCAGCCAAGATGAAACACCTACTTATATAAAAGCTTGTAGGATGATCTAAATCACATGTTACTTCTCTCTATAAAACCTGGGCTATTTTTGGAAGTTTTATAATTTGGCAGCCTTCAGTTTCAAGTTACTAATTTCTCTCATCAGTAACACCTTTTTGAAATACTAAAATTATAACATACTTCAAGTTGAAGTCTTTATTTTAAAATTTTAGTTTATTATTGGTAGATTATTGGATGAGAAAGATATGAGGAAAGAATTGTTTCACTTTAAACTGAGTTTAAATTTATAACTGTAATTTAAAATATTTTTTACGTAACAGAGATATAATTGTACATATTTATGGATTATAGTGTATACTTCAATACATTTATACAATGTGTAATTATCAGATGAACAAATCAGGGTGAAGAGCCTAAGTTATCACTTCCAATATTTACTATTTGGTTTTGTTGGGAGTATTTAAAATCCGACAAAAGCTGTTTTCAAAGACATAATCAGTTGTTGCCATTCACATTACCCTCCTGGGCTACAGGTGATTTAAGATGCCCTTCCCTACCCAGCTGTAACTGCACCTCACACCTGTTAGCTTTTCTCTTCACACTGGCCTTCAAGCTCACTCTTCCCTCCTCTGGCAACCACTATTCTACTCTCTACTTCTATGAGACCAACACTTTAGTTACCACACATGTGAGAACTTGTAAATATGTTGTCTTCCTGTGTATTTCACTTAACAAAATGTCCTCTGGTTCCATCCATGTTGCTACAAATGACAGGACTTCATTCTTCTTTATGGCTGAATATGTCCCACTGTGCACATATACCACGTTTTCTTTACCCATTCATTAATCAGTGGACACCTAGGTTGATCCTGGCTATTGTGAATAGGGCTTCAATAATCCTAGGAGTGTCCGGCATGGTGGTGGCACACCTGTAATCCCAGCACTTGGAAGGCCTTGAAGCAGGAGGATCACTGTGAATTCAAAACCAGCCTTGACTAAGGAGAGTTCAAGGTCAGCCTGAACTACATAGTGAGACCCTGTCTCAAACAAACAAACAAACAAACAAAAACCCTAGGAGTGCAGTTATCTCTTCTACACACTAATGTCCTTTCCTTTGGCTATATACCCCATAGTGAGATTGCTGGATCATATACAGCTCTTTTTCTAGTTTTCTGAGGAACTTCTATACTACTTTCCATTACTTAAGATTTAAGAATTAAATTTGTAATATGTACTTCATGTTTTACTCATGTTCTAGACAAATTCCATCCATCCAATGGCTTTAGTTCAAAGAATGCAAACTAGGGGCGGGGATTTAGCTCAGTGGTTTCTGCTCCCAAGCGCAAGGCCCTGAGTTTGATGCCCGGTACAAAAAAAATAAAATAAAAGAATGCAAACTAAGGCCAGGGATGTGGCAAGCACAAGGTCCTGAGTTCAATCCCTGATACCAACAAAACAAAACAAAACAAAACATCCAACCAATCAAACAAAAAACAAAAAATACAAATGAAACAGCTGCATAATAGTGATCATAAACTGGGCACGGTGGCACATGCCTGTAATCCCAGCACTCACGAGGCTGAGGCAGGAGGATCACTGTGAGTTTGATGCCAGCCTGCACTACATAGTGAGTTCAAAGCCAGCCTGAACTGCATAGCAAGACCCTGTCTCAAAAAAAAAAAAAAAAGATCATTACCTAAATTATTTCCCTTCTAAGAAAAGGGCACATTAAACTGGCATGGTTCTAATCCCCTGTAATCCCAGCACTCTGGGAGGCTAAGGGTCCAGGGCAGCTGAGATAATTTAATACCTTAGTGAGACTCTGTCTCAAAATAAAGCATATAAAAAAGGCTAGGGATGTAGCTAAATGTGGAGGCCTTGGGTTCAATCCTTAGTATCATGAAAAACAAAGATGTAAGAGAGAGAAAAAGACACATTAAGATATTCTGCCCAGACATGGCAGCACATGCCAGTAATCCTAGCTACTCAGGAAGCTGAGGGAAGATCAGAAGTTCAAGACCAGCTCAGGTAATTAAGCAAGACTTTATCTCAAAGAAAAAAATATTAAAAGGGCAGGGGAATATAGCTCAGAACTACCTAGATTCAATCTCCAGTCACAGAGACACAATATTTCTGTGGTTCCTTTACAAAGTTTTCCTTCATGTCACACTGATGGGGTGTATGTGTGTGTCTATTTTTCTTTCTTTTTTTTTTTTGGTACCAGGGATAGAACTCAGGTCCTTGCACTTGCAGAGCAGGTGGCAGAACCACTGAGCTAAATCCCTGGCCCTTTCATTTTCTTTCTTTCTAAACACAGATGCTAAAGTTCTAGAGGCACAGAAAATTTTTGAATACCTAGCAATTTCTTTGGGAGAGGAGGGTTTTGAGACAGGGTCTCACTATGTAGTTCAGGCTGGCCTTGAACTTACTATGTAGGCCACGTGTAGCAATCCTGCCTCAGCTCCCCGAGTGCTGGGATTACATGCATGTGCCACCGTGTTCAGCTAAGCAATGTTCTCTTAAATTAGAATTGGGCATATCCATACTTTTTTGGAAGAGCAACCATGAAGTTAACCTTCATTTTAAGTATCTCCCACGACTATTTTTTTTTGGTTTTGGTTTTCTTTGTTGTTATTCTTTTGGGACAAGGTCTCCCTATGTAGTCCAGGCTGGGCTTGAACTCACAGCGTTCCTCCTACCTTAGCTTCCCCAATGCTGGGATTACAGGTCTGCGCCACCACACCTAGCCCATGACTAATTTTCTAAGGATAGAAGATGATAATTAGTAAGCTTCCTTCTGAAAACCTTAACTTTATGAAAGTTGTCTACAAGAGTTTTAAAATAATGAAATAAAATCAGTACATTTATAAATGTAAGAAACTGGCATTGAAGCTTATCAGTAATCAGCTTCAATATTTTTCTTTATCAAACAACTACAAATGTTACTGTGTGTTCCTATTTAACATCTATCAACAAGAAAATTAAACTGAAGAAATATTATACCCGGGGCCAAGGATTTAGCTCAGTGGTTCCACTGCCTGCCTGGCAAGCGCAAGGTCCTGAGTTTGATCCCCGGTACCAAGAAAAAAAAGAAAGAATTATTATACCCATTTGGAACTATTTATTGTGTTTTCCTAGAATGCCAGAAATGATTTTACCTTCTCTTCTTTGAGTCCATTGGTCAGTGGGTGTACCCCATCACCAACTTATTTCCTCTTTGCAAAAGGGTTATCAAGACCTAAATGGGAAAACACAGGGTAAACACAAAGGGCAATAAAAGAATGTTTTGCTTTTATCCTCTCAGATTAGAGAAGCTGGGGGGAGGCAGCCAGCCCTCTAACAAGTGTACATTCACTCAACAATAAATATGCAGTGAAACTAAACTATTTCATGTTCTGCCTGCTGAAGTCAAATACCTAGACTGAGCCTTCCCACTGAGCTTATAAAAATGCCTTCTGATCATCAAATGTAATGTTGAAGAAGAAAAGACAAACTCTGTTTAGGTTGTACTGGTTGAGGCAATAAATTTATTTTATTATAAATAATGTAGGGGCAGGGATTTAGCTCAGTGGTTCTGGTGCCTGCCTCAAAAGCGCAAGGTCCTGAGTTAGATCACCAGTACCAAAAAAACCCAAACAAACAAACAAACAAAAAAATAATGTAGTTCAATCTGAAAATCATTGTGTTAAATTTAAAAATTACATTCGTATTAGTGGAATTTTTAAATGACTGCAAAATATATAAAGAATTAAGTATCAGTTAACTGAGAAAACTGTCCTAAAAATTTCTGTGGTAATGGATCAGATTCAAGTAATTTTAATTTATATTTTTCAGTAATACACAAAAAACTCCATCATTAAAACAAAGTTTTCTGTTTAGTGGAACTAGCAATATTTTCTCCAAATCAGTCTCAATTCAAGACTAGTAGACTAGCATACCTTATAATCCACAAGGCTGGAAGAAGTTTGATTTTTAAATTAGCTCTTTTTTTTTTCCTTGCCAGGCATGGTGGTGCACACCTATAATCCCAGCACTCAGGAGGCTGAGGCAAGAGGACTGCCACAAGTTCAAGGCCATCTTGGATTACATAGTGAGTTCAAGATCAGCCTGGACTATACAATGAGACCTTGTCTCAAAAAAATACTAAGAAAAACTAAATAAATTAGCTCTTTTAAAATTCACCATTCAAAGGAAAGAACTGCATAAAAAACACCGAACATCATGCCCAATTTAGAAACTCAAATGTTGAATAAAATAAGAGATAGAATATAAAGAAGCAGAAGAAATGATCAATGCATTTCAACTCAGAACTTTACATTTTTGCAGGGGATTTATCTCAGTGACACTAAGCCTGCCTCATAAGTGCAAGTGCAAGGTCCTGAGTTTGATCTCCAATATCAAAGAAAAAAAAAAAAAGAATTTTTTTTTTTTGAGGGGTGGTACTGGGGATTGAACTCGGGACCTACTGCTTGCAAGGCAGGCGGCGGAACCACTGAGCTAAATCCCTGGCTCAGAATTTTATAATTTTAAGGTCACCAAAACTCATGAAAGTGAAAGCAATGAAGTCTTACATGTGTGGTCCATAAAAATATTGGGGTCATGCCGGGCGTGGTGGCATACACCTATATTGCCAGCACTTGGGAGGCTGAGACAGGAGGATTGCCATGAGTTTGAGGCCAGCATGGGCTCCATAGTGAGTTGAAGGCCCGACTGAACTACACAGCCAGACCCTGTCTCAAAAAAAGGAAAAAACCTGGGGCCAAACTGGCATGGTAGTATACACCTATAATCTCAGCACTCACAAGGCTGAGGCAGGAGTATCACAAGGCTACAGCCTTGCTAGGCTACATGGTGAGTCTGAGGCCAGTTTGGGCTATACCATGTCTCAAACAAAAAAAGTAAGGCCAAATTTGTGGGTTTTCTGCAAGCGGACAATGCAAGGCCACTGTGATCCGCCATACCAGCAGGAGTGACCTAAGGTCCATCTGTTTACTCCAGGATGCCTGTGAATTCTTACTGTTTCCCATCTGTGTATTAGGAGGAAATTACTTTTTACCTAATTCTTATTTTAGAAATATTCTGAACCATTCAAAACTGGATGACAGCCGGCGATTTAGCTCAGTGGTTCTGCTGCCTGCCTCAAAAGAGCAAGGTCCCGAGTTTGATCCCCACTACCAAAAAAAAAAAGGAAACACACAAAACTGGATAAGTACTATGTAAACAAAAGATACATTTGAATCAAATAAATGTTATAAATTTAATGAATACAACACTCAAGTGCTACTATGCATTGTGTGTGGCATTAATTAGCTTTATTAAAACATATCTCATGATGTACAGTAAGTCTGCAGCCAGATCTAATCTGTGCTTATCTGTCAGAGATCTTGATTAAATTTCAACGAACCCCTCTGGGAGGAGGTGGAAGTGCACAAGCCCACCTCACTCCTCTCAACAGACTCACCAGATGTACAGTGAACTCTGTCCTATCACCTGATAATCAAAAATGCTGAAAATCTTTTGGTAAAGTGAGTAAAACAACTGTTTATTCTTAGTGTCACATTTTTCAATCATTTTCTTGAAGTTAAATATATACTCCATATTATTTACCACCACCATTCATTTCTTTTAAAGCTCAAATCAAATTAAAACTCTACAGGGGCTGGGGATTTAGCTCAGTGGTTCCACTGCCTGCCTCGCAAGCGGAAGAACCCAAGTTCGATCCCCGGTACCAAAAAAAAAAATCTCTACAAACTGTGGTGCAACTTGTTTTTTACTGATTATATATGGTAGGTAGAATATCAGTCCCCAAAGATGTCCAAGTCCTAAGTGAATGTACTCTCCTGAATGGACATGGTACTCTCAGTTGACTAGGAAGGTTATCCTGGTCATCCAGTTGGGCCAAGATGATCACAAGAGTTCTTCAAAGTGGGAGAGGGAAGCAGAGGGAGAGTCAGAGACAGAGAGGTGATGGCAGAAGTCGGGTCAGAGTTGCTACACGGCTGACTTTGAAAATGGGAGATGATACAGTATGCTAAGCAATATGAGTGGCTTCCAGTGGCTGGAAAGGGAGAGGAAAAGAATTCTTTCCAGTAGCTTGATTAAAAAAAAAAAAGCAGCCGTGCAGAAACCTCAATTTTGGTTTAGTCAAGACCTGCATCAGACTTCTAACCTACAACTCTATGGAAAAATATTTGTGTCTTTTTAAGCCATCAAGCTTGCAGCAAAATTTGTGATAGCAGCAACAGAAAATTCCTGTACTATCGCATAGAATTTTTCTTTATTAACATATTTATAAACCTATTTCACCTTGCTAAAATGCTAGTTCATATGTTAGACTTCTAAGAAGACATGTATGATGGCTAATCCTGATTGTCAATTCAATTAGCTTGAAAAAACCTAGATTAGTGCAACACACTTCTGAGTGTCTTTTGAGTCACAGGGTGTGACCCTGGAGGCTCTACCTGGTCCCTGGCCCCTTCCTCTCTGGCTGTCCCTCTCACTCTGCTTCCTGGATGCTATGATGTGGTCAGCTTTCCTGGCAAGTCCTTCTGTCATGATATTTCAGCCCTGGAGCCAGCCAACTATGGACTGAAACTTCCGAAACTATGAACCAAAATAACCCTTTTCTCTTTTAAGTTGTGTAAGTCAGGTCCTAAGTCCTGGCAAAGAAAAGCTGCCAAGACACCATGCCTGCCTGGAGCCCAAGCAGGACAATGAGAAAGAAATGGCTGCTAAGAAAACGTGACTAAAAAGGAATATTTTGGTAAATGTGGGAAGCTTACAAGATTGTATTTTTTTTTTTTTGGTACTGGGGATCGAACTCGGGTCCTTGTGCTTGCGTAGCAGGCGGCGAAACCACTGAGCTAAATCCCTGGCCCTCAAGATTATATTCTCATAAAAATAAATGAGGGTGGTATTTATCAGCTCCATTTAGTCTAACATTCTTTCTCAATTATGTATTCATACAGAAAAATAAGTAAACCAAAAAAATTTTGTTTTCTAGTATTTTTATGACTGTGTCTTCACAAAATCTGTAAGAGTTACCTCAACTCCTCAAATAACATTTAAACTTCTTTACGTTTTCATTACTTTACATTGTAAATTGTTACAGAATTGCCTAATCAGGGTGTTTCCTCTGGGATTATTTCTTTATGGGCAAACTTTAAGGTCCTTGTTTTACACTGTTGCTTTTCTTTCTTTTTTTTTTTTTTTTGGTACCGGGGATCGAACTCAGGACCTTGCACTTGCGAGGCGGGTGGAGGAACCACTGAGCTAAATCCCCGGCCCTGCTTTTCTTTTATTAATAGGAACTTTCCTCCACCTGTAGTATATGAAGCTGTTTTATATTAACTAGCTCCGATAAAGAAGTTATGTGGTACTGTATAACCAGCACTTACTTGGAGTTAGAAAATGTAGGGGTTGGGCTGGGGATTTAGCTCAGTGGATTCGCCGCCAGCTGCGCAAGCGCAAGGACCCTAGTTCAATCCCTGGTACTAAAAAAAAAGAAAGAAAATGTAGAGGTCCTCTGGCCTTCCTGGCCTCTCCACAGATCAACAGCATCTCACAAAATAAGCAAACTAGGTCCTAGCTCTAGCGAGGCCCTAGAAGGCCTCCTTCTAGCTATTAAATTCTATGTTTTCTAAACCAAAAAGCGCCAGGGATTTAGCTCAGTGGTTCTGCTGCCTTCTTTGCAAGCACAAGGTCCAGAGTTTGATCCCCAGTACCAGAAAAAATAAATAAATGAATAAACCAAAAAGCAAAACTAGATTCACTTTGAAGTACACCACTCTATGCTGTACTTTAAATTATTAGCTCCTTCACAATGAAAAGTAAATTTTCAGATGGCCCTTTCAAACTAAAGGCCAACCTTGACACCACTTTTAGATTCCACTGCATACACACCCTCCTCCTGCCTCACTTAACAAATGAGTTGTTTATATATGTTGAAGGAATGGTTTTAACACCACAATCTGGCTTGGTGTGGTGATGACTGCTTGTAATTCCAGAACTTGGAAGGCTGTAAGATGGCAAGTTCAACACCAGCCTGGGCTACATAGCAATTTCCAGGCCAATCTGGACTACACAGTAAGACCCAGTCTCAAACACACACACACACACACACACACACACACGCACACCGAAAGAGCTATCAACCATGTACAGTTCTATACTACCTTAATCAGAAATCCAAAATCCAAAAAGCTCTGAAAACTAAGCTTTTTTTTGGTGGCCAAATCTAACCTAACCTGACCTCATGTGAAGAACTTTATCATGGCCAGCTTTGGTGGCACACACTCATAATCCCAGCACTCCCAGAGGTGGAGGCAGGAGGAGGCAGGAGGATCACCGAGAGTTGGAGGCCAGCTTGGGCTACACAGTGAGTTCAGGGCCAGCCTGGCCTACAAAGCGAGACTCTGCCTCAAAACAAAAAAAGGGCCAGGGATTTAGCTCAGTGGTTCTGCCACCTGCCTTGCAAGCACAAGGTCCTGAGTTCAATCACTGGTACAAAAAAAAGAACTTCATCTTGTCTGTCTCTGTAGTGTAAGTACTCCTATGTCTTGCTGCAGAAATGCTAATGATTATGGGGGTACTGACAGGAAGTATGTACTTCTTTTGGGGGGGTTGAAAGGGATACAGGGTCTCACTATGATATATTTATTGCCTTGGCTTCCCTTGAACTCCTGGGCAGTTGGGACCACAGGCAGGCACCACCACACTCAGCTCTTGTATGTCCGTACTTCCAACACTGCCTCCACCTTGGAGAGCTTCCAAGACCTTCTGTGGGTGCTCTCATGACAAGCATACTCACATACAGCATCCAAATTCATTTGGCAAAGACTGTCTGTCTACAAATTCACTTGGTTCATATGGAGGAGGAAAGAGAAAGAGGCCTGCACTCTTTCATTTCATACAAGCCTGCCAATTTGCTGGAGAAGAAAGACAATAAATGACAGAGTACTCTGGAGGCAGAACAGTTAGGACCTGGTGACCTAAGCTGGGGGATGAAGAATGGTTAAGAGGATGGGTTCCGGGTTCCAGTGTATGTGTCAGTAGTCCTAGTTATTGAAATAAGAGGGAGGTAGACGACATTCTCAGGAGAAGGGCAAGATTCTGGTAAGGTAAGGTTTTGTGTGTGTTTGTTGTTAAGTTTTCTGCCGGTGAAAAATCCAAGCTTGTGTAACCAGGCGAGCAGCTGAATGTATGGCATGTGGCTCAGAAGACAGGTCTCAGCTATTGATAGAAACCTAGCAAAACAGATGGCAGGTATTTGAAGTTAAAGGAATGGGTCCTGTCCCTGGAGTATGTGTAAACAGAAAGAAAGGCTGTGAGGAGCATGTGTGCCTAGGGGTGAGGCAGGATGGGGACCTTGAAGAGATGATCGAGGTAAAAAGGGGTCTGAGAGAAAGAAAAAATACGAGTATGTTGTGGGCCATGCAAGCGAAGCAGAAATCATTTTAAGCAGGAAGCCAATTAGGTCAAGGCAGCAAGAGTCTTGTAAACATGACAACAGAATGTGCCTACCCAGATTTGCCAGTACAGGTATCACTGCTGAGCCTAACCACAATTTCAGTGGTTGGTTTGGGGAGTAAAAACCAGACTGGAATAAGCTGAATATAAGGTGGTAAAAGTAAAGGACTAGAGATGATTCTTTTGGAAAATGTTGAAATGGCAAATAAAGTTAGCCAGGTGTAATGGCACACTCCTGTGATCCCACCACTCTGGGAGGCTGAGGCAGGAGGATAGCCAGTTTGAGCCCAACCTGGGCAACCCGGTGACTTAGCGAGACTTTGTCTCAGAAATTTGAAAAAAAGACTGGGATGTAGCTTAGTATAAAGGCCCTGGGTTCAATTCCCTATATTGCCCAAAAGGGGCAGACTACCATAATGCCCTGAAAGGAATTTGGATATGGAGTAAATAATGATTTGGACACAAAATTACTAGATTTCATGCAGCCATTAGCAATTCCTTAAAGTTTGAGATGGTTACATTTTATTACAATGTAATAAGCCAGTTTATACTGTGAATGCAGTAAACAATAAGAGAGTCTGGTGTTTTACACAGGGTAAACGCTTAACAAATATTTGCTTCTAGAGGCTGTTAATATTTACACATGGATTAAGGCAACCCTGGACTCAACTATCTGACTTACAAATAACCTATATATACCAACAACTGCTGCTTTCTGGATAACCTGCCACTGAAGCAGCAAAAGTTGAGGAAAAATTGCACTGAAGCCTTGACAAACCAACCACCATGAAAAGTTCAGGTCATTCCAGATTCCAGCCCTCTCAGGTTTAATGGGTGCACAGAGAGCATTGCTTGATATTCCACAGAAGCTGACCAGCCTTTAAATCTAGAACCAGGGTAGGGGAATGCAGCAATGAATTCAATGAATACGTGAAGTATGTTGGCCTAGAAAGCTAATTATTTACCATTATGTGACTGAGGGATAATGCACTTAAGTCTTTGATTTGTTAAAAACTTCTGATGGTCAGAAACTATGGCTTATCCACTGGTATATTCTGTACCCATAGTAACCATCTGAGAACTGGATTGGAGGACATAACCCTTAATCTTAAATTCTAGTCTGGAGACTCCCAAATACTTAAGAATTCTAGTGCCTGTAACAGAAATCAATACCAAATACCAAAGAAAAATGACTTCTCATAATAACTATGAACACATTTTTCTCATGTCATATCACAAATGTTAGACAACCCAGGGAAGATCTATCTTTTTCCTTCTCACACGGAGAGTTTTTGGTGCTATGAGAGATGGAAGGCTCCATAGTCCCTCTCTCTCTCCAGCTTGCTAATTCCATACTAACACCTACTAAAAGTACACTCTTCTTGCTGGGGATTTAGCTCAGTGGTTTTGTCGCCTGCTACGCAAGCGCAACGACCTGAGTTCGATCCCCGGTACCAAAAATAAATAAATAAATAAATAAATAAAAATAATAAAAGTACACTCTTCTTCTCCGAAGATTTGTAAACATGGTACAATAAACACCCAGCAATGCCTATTTAGCTCCCTTTCATACCTACTATTTTTGTTTTTTTTTTTGGTACCTGGGATCGAACTCAGGTCCTTGCACTTGTGAGGCAGGCGAGGGAACCACTGAGCTAAATCCCCAGCCCCCTACTGCTTATTTTTGAGACACATTTTTCAGGATCACTAAAATTCCCACAGAACATTCTGTAATACTGCCATGTAAGAGGCACAAATTGTTGTAGTACCTAGAAATCTGAATTTCAATTGCTAGAATTACAGTATCCATCAGAACATGTTTAATAATTAATAATGCAGGGGGAGTTTAAGAGATAATAGGGGATGGATATGATCAAAATAGATGCAATGAAACCTATAGTTTATAAAATTAACAGACACTAATAATAGAAGGAAATAACTAATGGAGCTAATCTAAATTTTTAAAAAATGATAATGACCTTATAAAATCTGTGGTAATTCTGTCTGGGTTGGTCTATGTCCAAATTACTTTCGGGATATTATGATTCACTTTGCTCCCCTACATGATCATGATCAGTATATGCTTGTATTTCCCAAGAATTTCTAGCATTTTCCATGCACTGTAACCTTCTAAAGGGATCTTTCTTCATTTCCTAAAGAAAGCATTTTCACAGGAGCAGAGTCAAACTGCAAAGTAAAACTGACCAAGAACTGTCTGTCCCCTTTCTTCAGTGCAGCTCTCCTTGGAGGAGCCACACTGGCTTCCTTTCTTACAGCAGGGAGACAAGTTACTGTCCCAGACTCTACTACTAGTTTTCTTTTCTTTTCTTTTGGTACCAGGGATCGAATTCGGGTCCTTGCGCTTGCGCAGCAGGCAGCGAAACCACTGAGCTAAATCCCTGGCCCCACTACTACTTTTCAGCGACAAAGCTAAATAAACCAAACATTGGAAAGAGACCTGATTACAAATTTTACAAACTGTTTGCTTCACAAACTATTTTAGGTATACATAAGTATAAAAATCAATCAAAATCCATACACTCATCACCTAATTTTGACAGATATTAGCATGTTTTCATATATGCTTCAGCTCTCTAAAATAGGAAATACTCCTAAAATATATCTAATTCCCACATAGGTTCTTGCACTTCCATTAGTACATGTATCAGCAAATAAAGTATGTAATTACATTAATACTAAACATAAATGTATCTTACTGTATATATCCTTTGCCAGCTTATTTGTTTTGTTTTGTTTTTCCCCACTCATTATTGAGATGTAAGGGCCAGGGATTTGGCTCAGTGGTTTGGCCACCTGCTTGCCAAGCACAAGGTCCCAAGTTCGATCCCTGGTACTAAAAAAAAAAAAAATTGACATGTATGGAGATGGTAAGTATAGATTTAGGTTATTCATTTTTACTAGGGAATAAGCATTCAATTGTATGAATAAACAAGTGTAGCTGTTTTCCTACTAACGTACAGTGGGATTATTCTACTGTCTCTCCATTTTAAAGAGCTGCTATACTCATCCTTGTTACATGTTAGTTTAGGGAACTGCCCTGTGTTTAGCTAGGAAGTTGGCTCAACAAAAATTGAGGCTGTGTAAGAAAAGAACACTGCAATGGCTATTAGTCCACCCAGACACCATTATTAGTCTAAACCACCATCTTCCTACTAGGTCGTGCTAAGGGAAGAACTGTAATGACTGAGAAGAAAAATATTTAACATAACAAGGGAAACAAGAGTTGGTCAATCTGTGCAATGAATGAGATTAAAGCTAATTATCTCTTTGGGCATCATTCACTGTCAACAAAATGAACCTCTACCAAAAAGCTCCAAAAAAACCCCCAAAAAGCTCCAGCCTTTTTCTTTTGAGTTGAGAAAACAGGCCAGGGATTTAGCTCAGTGGTTTCGCGGCCTGCTGCACAAGCGCAAAGACCAGAGTTCAATCCTTGGTACCAAAAAAAAAAAAAAGAGCTGAGAAAAACTATACATTTTCTTCAAATTTATAAGAACTGTAAAAAAAAAAAAAACTGTACAATACCCCTCAGAAGATACTTAATACCTTACTGATTTAAATGCTCTATTCTTGGTTCATTTAGATCATCTTCACACAGGCAAACATCAAGATAGAAGCTAAAGACACTACCGTGTAGAGAGGAATAGGAGATACAGATAGGAAAATGAATGCAATACTAGAAAGAATCAAGTCATAGTTTGTTGTTACTTTGTGATTACCGAGCATTTTCTTAAGGACTTAACAAAATCTTTTATTGATAAATGAATTATTTGATCATCAATGGAGAATGGTTAAAGACTGCCAAAAAAAAAGTCAAAAAATCTTCATATAATACAGTTGGAATATGTGGTAGATTATGCCAATTTCTAAAAAGAGATAAATTATTTGGAAGTTAGTAAAATCTTCACAGCACTCCTTAATGTGACTGAGAAAGGGGTTCGACTCCCTACTACATCAAAGCAGGCCTTTTATCCACAATATCTCACTATACTTCCTTTATAGCTTTTCAACTCAAACTTCACCTACCCCATGTAATACAGAATTACAGAGATTTTCACAGACCAGCGATATTCTTCAGAAATACCTGTAGGAGAAACCCAGCAGTTATTGCTTTAAGTTCCTGTTTTTCATGGAAAGGTAGACTAATTAATAGTACTATTTCAACCTAATCACACAAAAACTAAAATCAGGACTCGACTATGGTGGCTTTCCTAACAAAAGCCCACCCTTTCTCCAGGATGTTCTTTTATCTTGCTTTTTCCTCTTTTACTCAGCAGCCCAAGCTCACTTTGATGAGCCAGTTTCTCTCTCACTCTTCACTTTTATTCTTTCAAATAAGCTTTGCCATTGCTTAAAATAAATAATTAATAAGTAAAAATAAAATCAGGTCTCAGTGAAGTTAAAATACCCTTTGCTTCTCTAACAATCCAGGTTTTCAGTGTTTCAAATGACAACCTAAATTCTAAAAACTATGGATAAAGGATTCCATCCAGTTCATGGGGCATAAATCAATTTGAAAAATAAGTAGCTTGTATAATGTTGCTCTATTTTCTTTTCTCAAGACCAAAAGATGGAGGGAGAGGGAAAGGAGAGGAGATGACATAAAAAGAAGTAAGATATGTTATGTACATGTACCAACTCCCCCTATGAATGTTTACAAACATGCACTAATAAAAATAAAAATTTTTTTAAAAGAAAAAAAATATGTTTGTTGCTTTACTTTCTGGACCATTATCTTTCAAACTGTAACACTGCCAAAGAGCTTTCAATTTTTCTTAAAATAACTATGTTTGTTTTTTTCTCACAGGGTCTCGCTAGGTAATCCAGGCTGGACTTGAAGTCAGTATGTAGCTCCAGGCTGGCCTTGATCTTGTGGCGATTCTCCAGCCTCAGCCTCCCAGGTGCTGGGATTACAGGCGTGTGCCACCTCAACCAACTTGAAATAATCTTGAACTTTGAATCTACCAATGCTAGTCATAGTTTAGGAAGAAATAAATTTAAACTAAGTACGGATTATATCATTTCCACATTAAAATGCCCTTAAGGAATACCAAAGTTACTAGAGATTAGCCTGACATATTTTCTCCAAATACAAATATTGTAAAAATGTCTGGAAAACTTTTCCTTGACTTAAAAAGTTCACTGCTTTTACTGCTTTAAATTCTCTTAAGTATTCCTTAACTCAAAAGACAAATGACTCCTTCAAATCATATGGATGATAGATAAAGTGAATAATTGCTTTGCTGGGATTAAAGGCATGAATTTGCCTGTTGAGAATAAACATATCACACAACTGTATTCCTTCCCCATTCCCCTGTTTAAAGAACATTTTCAGCCACCAACACATGTAAGGCCCATACAGCAAGGACTTCTTTTGGATACAGCGGTTATTTCCTTCTCTGACCTAGACCTAAAATGCTGTGCCTGGATTCAAAAGTGTTCTTTTCTTCCCCCAGCAGTCCCACGCTGCTACCGACCTGCGGCTGCCCTCCGCAGCGGCGCCGTTTCCTGGGACCCTATCCGGAGATCGCCCGGGTTCTCTTCCTGTCTTCCACACGCTTCTCAACGCATCCTCTGTTCTGAAGGATCGAGGGGCACACTCGGGGACTTGGCTAAAACACTAGTTATTAATACCGCAGTCGTTTTCTTTGTCCTCCAGTCGCCTACCCGAGTTACCAAACTCTCGGGGCGCTGACGCCTGGAATCGAGGGGTACAGGAGCGTGCACGAGGGGAATGAGGGCGCTCGGTACAGGGGAGACCCCTGCAGGAGGGCCGGGGAGAGAGGGAGACCCCGGCAAGCAGGGGACTGGGGCTGGGAGAGGAGGGAACTCGGGCGAGCGGGTACCCGGGACAGCGCTCCTCCTCCAGCAGTCGCGGGCTGCCCGGCTCAGGCTGTAAAGGCAGGCGCCACTGCGCGGGCCCCGCCGCCGCCCGACGCGGGAGCCCCCGCCCCACACCCGCGCGCGCTCACCTGACGCTCCCGAGATCTGGCGGCGTGGCGCGTCCGGCGCCCGCGGTCCGCGAGACCGCCTGACTCACGGGGCGGGGCCTCCGGGGCGTGCGGGCGGCGCCCACCTCCCGCAGGCGCTCGAAGTGCGGGGGAGGAGGCCGGGAGGCGCCCGGGTGCTAGGGCGGGGTCGCCATCCGCGAGGACGCGCCTTGGCACTGACGTCACGCGGAGCCGCGGGGTGGCTGCCGGAGCGTTGCCGCGGTAACGGGGCAGTGAGCGAGGAGAGTCCGGCAATGATCGCCAGAGACTGAGTGTAAAAGTGAACGTCCCGGATGTGCTCTCTTCGCTTGGGGAGCGCTCTCCCGTCGGCGGTCGCGGCTCGGCCTGGTGACGTCACCGCGCGCGCAGCTTTAGCGCTTAGCCACGCCCCCGCGGCCCCCGGTGTGCAGCCTGAGTGGCCGGCCGGTGCTGCCCGGCGTCACCCCGGTCCGCCTGTCGTGCGTCGTTCCCCCGCCCCAGAAGCTCGGACCCGGGAGCCTGCGAGCCTCCCCAGCCCATGGTTGGGTACAAGTCCGTGTCCGTGTCCGCCCCGAACCCACGCTACGTCCTTATCCTTTCTTAACTTTAATTTTTATTAGGTTTATTGGCACATTTTAGGTATACAGTACAGTGACGTTCATCACTGGGGTCTTGTACCTGCACATGATGCATCTCGGTTCTTACTCTTTCCCCATTTCCCTGCCCTCCCTTCACCCCCTCCACCCTTCCCTGTTTACAAAGACTTTGTTCCCATTTTTTCCTTTTCTCATATTTTTTCTTTTTCCCTTTTCCCTACCCTTCCCACCTCCCCTATTCCTTTAGACCTTTTCTTCCTATTTCACATTATCAATTATACATTTTGAACCTTATTTACACTTTCAGTTTCTCACACCAGAGAAACTATTCGGTATTTACACATGTGTGGCCTATTTACTTCACTTAAGAGGATGGCCTCAATGTGCATCCATTTAGCTGTAAATGTCTCTAGTTTCTTGTTCTTCATGGCTGAGTAGTACTCCGTTTTATAGAAAAACGACATCTGATTCTTAATAACTCCGAAGTTCATTTATTTATTCCGCGAATATTGGCTGAAATTGTGCTATATGCCTGTGGAGTTTGCATTTCAATGTGCAAGCGTATAATAAAGTAAATGAGCAAGTAAGATAATTTCAGATACAATACAACAAATGTAAAGAAGGAAAAGAAGACAGTACTTTGGGAACTTGATACTAGTTTAGATAAAGTTGTTAAGCCATTTCTGCAGTGGTCTAACATTTGAACAAAGACTTGAGTAGAAGTTCTTCAGACTGTGTGTTTCTGTAACTGGTCACACAGTGATATATTTATATTTATACTTCTACTACTCATGCTATATTCCTTTTGTGTCCTGCAAGAACCTCAGCTGGTCATGGGTCTTTGTGTGGTGGGGTGGCCCAAATCTTTATTCCTGGACTGGACCATTAGTAGTCCTGGATTAGTTTTCCATCCATTACTGTACTAAAGGGGCGGTGACAGTGCTAACAAACACTGTTGTCTGCCACATTCCTTACATACACTGTGGAGTAGTAGGCCAGCTTTCCCTTGCTGGTCAGCACCAGTTGCTCTAGCTAGCTTTTAACTCTTCTTTGCCTTATGATTCAGAGGCGTGAGGAGCCGAGTGGGTAGTGCTCCTATATCAGTTCAGTGGAATCATTGTTATGGTTTCTGGTGCAGCACAGTGTGTAGGAATTTGGTACCTATTTAATAAGGTGGTCAGCGAAAGGCTTATCTGAAAGGGTGGCACTTTTGCCAAGATAGTAAAGATTATTAAAAGTTACGGTAAGAAGTTGGATTTTACACTACATGTGGTTGGAAGCCAAGCAGTACTTTTAGTAGGAGAGTGACTTGAAC
This sequence comes from Heterocephalus glaber, assembly GCF_000247695.1. The sequence goes on along the minus strand of NW_004624899.1, from coordinate 72,559 downwards.
AATTTATGGTTAAAAAAATAAAGATAATTCTGGTATTTGTGTGAATTAAGAAGGAAACTTATATAGAAATCTTTATATCAGGAAGCTGCTGGCTCAGTTAAGGGGAAAGAGCAATGGCTTGGATTAAATGACTAGAGCATATTTGAACCCATTTGGGACCCCATTTTCTTAACTTTATTTAGAGACAGGGTCTAGCTGAATTCCCCAGGCTACCCTGGAATTTGTGATCCCCCTGCTTCACCCTTCTGAGTAGCTGGTGTTAACAGGCATGTGCCTCTGCTTCATGTCTTCTCTATTTCTCGGGAAAGAATTTCTTGACTTCCCTGGTGAAGGAGGCAGGGCATGGCAAAGCTGGCTGGGGAAGTAAGTAGGGCCTGTCAATTACAAGACCCCAGGGCAGAGCCAGATAACTCTCAGGACCCCTTATGCAGAACTACTCTGGAGCTCCCACAAGATGTGGACTACATAGAAGGACTCAGACACCACGGGGAGCCCGATATGGTGACTCTTCACGTTAGCTAGTCTCGGGCCTCCCAGACCTAGGATATACTTTTACTTTTGCTCTTTTTCTCTTTTCTCCAGAGCTAGTTTTTCCATTACCCCTCCATCACCCCTCATTTGAAAATAAACTTTTGGGACTGTTATTTTCTTGTCTCATCCAATTCTTTGTTCAAGACAAGCAGACCTGGAATGCTTTTGTTTGGTGAGCCATTTCTAAAGGAACTAACTACCTGGCAACACCACTAGGGACCGTTACAAAGCATACCTGGAGCTCCAGCTCCCCTTTCTATCCCATTTCTCTCTAGAAGAGATGTGCTGTCCTCTCAAAGGTAATTCCTCTGCTTAAACTCAAGAACCCTTCCAATCTCCTTAGAGGCTTTGCTTCATTATCCCTTCTCTCTCATGTATTTTTAACTTCTCAGTAGATAAGTGTCAGGCCTGGCCTAAACCAACAGGACAAAGCAAACAGGCTGCTTTCAGCAAACAACAGCAGCTTCTTGCTAAGTAGGACAAATGGACTAAAAATGTAGTATACAACCCCCCTGGTGCCAAGAAGTCCAGTAACACTCGAGCAGTCCTTGGGCATCTGAGTCATGAATATTTCAGCCAGATTCCTTAGACCCTGCAGTACCTATAGAAGCCTAATTCCTTTCCCGCTAGTTGCTAATACCAAGCTCTCCTGGTGTTAGCCCATCCACTCACAGATGAAATCTTTCCCACCCAGCTGCTGCTTTCTCTCTCCCAATGTCAGCTCATCCACACACAGATGTGATAAACTCGGCTTTTCCCCGCTAACTGCTAGAATCTCCTGGTTTTAGACCCTGTTCACTGGAATAAACTTTCCTTTCAAAGCCTGTTTTGACAAGTGGATTCTTTATAACAGTAATCCCACTCCTACACATTATAATTTTTTTCTCCTGCGTTATTTCCTTTGCAACCTACTTTTCTACCTCTAACTTTCTGACCTCCATCTTTCCTCTCCCTAATCTGTAGTCTCTGCTTTTTCAAGGGTACTCCTAATTTGGAATCTAATGATAGTGGAACAAGTGGAACCATTGTATGTGATCATTGAAGAGAATGAGGATGATCTGTATGTACTGATCCAGAAATTAGATTTGTTTCCTTTTGTTGGTTTTCTGGTGGTTTTTAAGTCAGGGTCTTGCTAGGTAGTCCAGGCTAGCCTTTAGCACTTGAGCCCAACTGGCCTCAACCTTGAGATCCTCCTTGCCTTAGCCTCCTCAGCACTGGGATTACATGCATGTGCCACTACACGTGGCTGGAAATGAAGTTGTTGAGAGAGGAAAAAGCTAGATTGTAATCCTGTGTAGTATTCTATGAATGGTGTATTTTGAATGTGGTTTTTCAAGAGAGGTAGTTAGGTTGGTAGATATGACATATATCCTTATCCTTGTATATGCATATATTAGCTCTGAAAGGATACATTTAAGAGTGGCTGCCACTGGGAGGGGCATTGGGAACAAAAGAGTGAGGTAGACTATCTTTTTTCTTTATGGTATTTTATGCTGTTTAATTTGATCGTATGTGTTTTTTACCTACTTATAAAACATTTAACATGAATGAAAGACTGAAGCTGGGTATGGTGGCACACACAGAGGTGTCTTAGTTACTTTCTGTCTCTGCTGAGACAAAATACCCAGCACCCAAAGTTAAACAGGGAAAGGTTTATTTGGCTCGAAGTTTGTAGAGGTTTCAGTCCATAATTGCTTAGGTCCAAGGCAAAGTGGGTTGACAGAGGGGCACTGCAGAGGATACCCAGTTCATAGCAAGCAGAAGACAGCAAAAGCAACAAGGGAGCAAGGGACCTGACAAGATTTTTTCCGTCCCTTATATCCAGGATACTGGGATTAGGGTGGTACCAAACCAATCAGTGGGCTAATTTAGTAATCACCCACCCTTAATCCTAACATTGTACCATGAAAACAATAACATTCTAGATTCTGCCACCTCTGAAAAAGCCCCACCTAAGACTGCATGAGGCTTTGGGAGGACATCTAGACACAGCCATGACAGCAATAATTCTAGTTAGCCAGGAAGCCAAGGCAGGAGGATCCCAAGTTTGAGGCCAGCCTGGGAAACAGTGAAACCTGTCTCAAAAATTTAAAAGAGGTTATGGATTTAGCTCAGCACCACAGTGCATGCCTAGCATATGTGAGCGCTGTGCTCAATCCCTAGAACTACAAAGAAAAAAAAAGATATGAAAAGAACTAAGCAAGAATCATTATATTGCATGACTTTAGAATATACTATAAAGCTGTAGTAAAACACCATAGTATTGGTATAAAAAGAGACACATAGACCAATGGAACAGAATAAAGAGTCAGAAACAAATCCAAGTGTCTATAGCCAACTCAGTTTAGACAAAGGTTCTAAGAACACACATTGAGGAAAAGATAGTCTCCTTTACCAACAGTGCTGGGAAATTTAGCCACACACAAAAGAATGAAATTAGACTGCTGTGTCTCATGATATCCAAAAGGCACTCAAACCAGATTAAAAACTTAAATGGAAGACTAAAAATATGAAAGTAGTCGAAGAAAACACAGGGAAAACACTTTGTGGTATTGGAGTAGGGAAAGATGTTTGGATGAAACTCCAAAAGTACAGGCAACAAAAGCAAAAATAAACAATTAAATGATACTAAACAGAGTCCTCTGCACGTGAACACACACACAAAAACAATCAGCAGAGGGAAGAAGCTGAGTGTAGAGATACACACCTGTAATCTCTGAATTTGGGAGGTTGAAATAGAAGAATTGAAAGTTTGATATCCACTTTTATTTTTGTTTTTGAGACAGCATCTCTATGTAGTTCAGGCTGGCCTCAAACTCACAGTGGTCCTCCTGCCTCAGCCTCCTGAGTGTGAAGATTACAGGCATGCACCACCACACCAGGCTCTCCTGGATTTTTTTTGGTACTGGGGATCAAACTTGGGACCTTGCACTTGTGAGGCAGGCACCAAAACCACTGAGCTAAATCCCCAGCCCTCTCCTGGATTTTTATGTCATCTGTTCTGCATCTTTCTACATTTGCTTCTTCCCCAGTGCTTGGATTAGAGGGATGCACCACCAAACCTGCTGAAGGATCAAAAGTTTGAGGTTAGCCTGGGTTACATAGCAAGACCTTGTGAAGAGTGAAGAGACAATCTACAGAATTTGATAAAACATTTGGAAAATATACATCTGATAAGGAATTGCTATCCAGAATATGTCAGGAACTCAATAGTAAAACCAAAACCAAACCAAACCAAAAAACAATAACCCCCCCCCAATCCAGTTTAAAAATGGGCAATAATACAGTGGCACAGTTGTTGGTATTAATTTTTACTATATGCCAATATCTGGTTTGTCTTTGTTTCATCAACAATACTGCAGTCTGGGGCTGGGGATTTAGCCCAGTGGTTCTGGCACCTGCCTTGGAAGTGCAAGGTCCCAAGTTCAATCCCCAGTACCTCAAAAAACCCCAAAACAATAGGGCAGTCTGTATCTGTAGAACTGAATGCTGGACCAATATCACTGCACCCTGTCTCCCCAAATTAATAGAAGTGGAGATATTGGGAGATAGGCAGAGGCCTATAGTTAGCCATGCCCAGGGTGCATCACTGGAAAGCAGACACTAAAGAGCTCTCCATAATAGCAACAAAATCTTTCCACTATAATTGACTTGCAACATTAAGCAGGAAGAAAAAAAGAAAATGAGAAAACAAGGCAACAAAATGTCACTAAAAATTCCAAATTCCTCCAAAGCTGATCCATGGAACATTGATGATGAGGAAATCAAAAGCCAAGCAATTGAATTATATGAAATGATTTTTAAAAAGACAAAAATCAATAAGGTGCTCAGAGAGCACAAAAATAATATAGCTAAAGCCAGGGATTTAGCTCAGTGTTTCCTCCGCCTTCCTTGGAAGCGCAAGGTTCTGAGTTTGATCCCCAGTACCAAAAAAGAAAAACCCCAAAAATAATACAGCTAAAAAGATAATGGAATTAATAAACAAAATGATCAGTGAGCTAACAGAAGATACTAATAAAATACTAGCTGACCTAAAGAAATGATACAAAGTATGAATGACCAGTTTAGCAAATTATTTGTATCCATGAAAAGATACTAAACAAAAATCCAGGGGACAAAAATTTCTATTGAAAATATGGGCAGCAGAAGGGACTAATTTGAGGACAGAGTGTTAGAACTAGAAAACAGGGCTCATGCAGGTGATCATATACTCAGAGATAACCTGAAAAACAAGAGAACATGGAAAATAGATCCAACAGCTGCTAGGTGGTACAAAGATGTCTACTCTAAGATTGATTTGAATTAGTGAAAAATCAGACAGAATGAATGGCATAAAAGAAAAACCACCCCACAGTAATAATAGCAGAAAACTTTCCAAGTATGGGGAAAGAATTTAACGTACAGCCAGGCATGGTGTTGAACACCTGTAATCTCAGCACTCAAGAGGCTGAGGTAAGAGGACTGCCATGAGTTTAAGGCCAGCCTCAGCTACATAGTGAGTTCAGGGCCAGCCTAAACAATGAAACGAGACCCTGTCTCAAAAAACAAAAGAAATCATATGGATAAGTGAGACTTATAGAACCCCAAATAGCCACAATCAGAAAAGAACTTCACCACACACCATAATGTTAGAATTGAAATTACCCCACATATACTATCATAGTACGATGAAACTATAAATCAAATGGCAAAAGAAACCACAGAAATTATACAAGCCACTAGAGATTAAACAATCCACTCTTGAATAATCAATGGGTCCCAGAAGAAATCAATGAGGAAATGAGACATTTCCTTGAATCAAATGATAATGCCAGTACAACATACCAAAACCTATGGGACACAAAGAAAGCAGTGCTAAGAAGGAAGTTTATAGCTGTGAGTGCACACATCAGAAAAGACAGTGTTGCACCTCAAGGTCCTAGAGATCAAGAACAACCCAGATCTAAATACAAGGAAGGAAATTATAAAAATTAGAGCAGAAATTAATGAAATTGAGACAAAAAATACAAAGCATCAATGAATTGAAGAGCTGAGTATTCTAAACAAAATGACAAACACTTAGCTAATCTTATCAAAAAAGGAAAGAAGGGCTGGGGACATAGCACCATGCCAGCCTGGTAAGTGCAAGGTCCCAAGTTCCATCCCTGGTACTGCAAAAGAAGAAAGAACAAAAGAAAAAAGAAAGAAGACCCATATCAATGCAATTAGAAATGAAAAAGATGAAATATCAAAAGACACTGCCACAATCCAGATTATAACTACATCAAAATCTCTGCTCCAATAAATTGGGGCATTCACACAAGAAATGGATAGATTCTTAGGTACATATGAATTACTAAAACAGAATCAAGAAGATGTAAAAACCCCAAATAACCCAATAACAGACAATGAAATTGAAGCAGTAAGCTGTAATAAAAAGCCTACCTACTAAGAAAAATCCAGGCCCTGAGGGATTCACTACTGAGTTCCACAATAACTTCAGTAAAGATCTAATCCCAATCCTCCTCACTCTTTAATGAAATTAAAAGGGAAGAAGTACTGCCAAACTCATGCCTAGAAGCTGACATTACCTTGATTCCAAAACCAGACAAAGACTCAACTAAAAAAACTACAGGCCAATAGCTTTAATAAACATATATGCAATGATCCTTAACAAGATACTGGCAAACAGAATGCAACAAGTCACAAAAAAAATCATCAGGGCCAGGGATGTAGCTCAGTAGCACAGTGCCTGCCTGGCAAGTGTGAGGTCCTGACTTCGATCCCTGGTACCAGAAAAAAAAAAATCATACATCAAGCCGAGTGTGGTGGTGCACACCTATAATCCCAGCACTTGGGAGGCTGAGGCAGGAGAATTGTGGTGAGTTTGAGTCCTGCCTTTGGGCTACAAAATAATACCCTACCAAGGCTGGTCTGAACTACATGGGAGACCCTGTCTCAAAAAAAAAAAATCATATGTCACGACCAATGGATCCCACAGATGGAAGGATGGCTCAACATATGCAAATCAATAAATATATATCACATGAACAGAAATAAGCGCAAAAATCACATGATCATCTCAATATGCAGAAAATCCATTTGACAAAAATCTAACATCTATTCAAGATTTTAAAATAACCCTGAAGAAAATAGGTATATGTCTTAGTTATTTTTCTCATTGCTGAGACAAAATACCTGACACCCAAAGTTAAAGGAGGAAAGGTTTATTTTGGCTCACAGTTTGTAGAGGTTTCAGTCCATAGTCAGCTGGCTCCAAGGCAGGGTGCCATGGCAGAGTGGCATCGCAGAGGAGAAACAGTCCATGGCAGAGCAGGAAGGAGGCAGTAGTGAGCCTACCTTCCTTCTTTTCCCCTTATATTCTACTTAGGCTATGAGCCTATTGATTGGTTCTGCCCACGCTGAGGGTTGGGCTTCCCATTATCCACACTTTGAACAACACTAAGCCAGTCAGTGGACTAATCCAATTATCATGCCCTTAATCTATATTCACACACCCTTAATCTATATTCACACACCCTTAATCCACAATAGATCCAGCCACCTTGAAAAGCACCACCTGTGAGCACATGAAGCTTTGAGTGGGGCATCTAGATACAAACCATAACAGTATAGCAGGATCTTCCCTTAATCTGAGAAAAAGCCATTTATGACAAACCTATTAACAACATCATATTAAATGGGGAAAAACCTGAAAGCTTTTCCTCTAAAGTCAGGAACAAGACAAGTATGTCCACTATCACCATTCCTGTTCAATATAGTACCCAAAACTATCCAGAGGAAGAAAAAGAAATAAAAGGAGTATAGAAAAGGAAGTCAAACTATCCTATTCACAGATGACATGATCCCTTACATAGAAGACCCAACAAATTCTACCAAAAGACTCCTAGAGCTAATAAATTGAGCGAGGAAGCAGGATACAAAGCAAACACAAAAAGTTAATAACATTCTTGTACACAATAGTGAACCCTGGATTTCAAGTTATATTACAAAGTTACAATGAGAAAAACAGCATGGTACTGGCACAAAAACAGTCATGTGGGTCCATAGAATAGAATAGAGGATACAGAAACAACCCCAGCACATTCAACTATCTAATTTTTGACAAAGGGGCCAAGAATATATGCTAGAGGAAAGACAGCCTCATTAACAAATGGTGCTGAGAAAACTGGCTATCCACATCCAGAAGATTGAATTTAGATCTGTATCCCTCACCATATACTAAACTGGAATAAAAGTGGATCAAAGATCTAAATATTAAATGCTGAGTGTGGTGGTGCATGCCTGGGGGCTAAGTCAGGAGAATTGCCTGCAAGTTTAAGGCCAACCTGGGCCACACAGTGAGTTGAAGGCCAGTATGGATTGCATAGTGAGACCCTGCCTCAAAAAACCAAACAAACAAAAATCTGAATATTAAAATGGAAACAGTTGATCTGCTGGAAGATAAAATAAGACTCATGAAGACAGGCATAGACAAGAAGTTTCTGAACAAAACCCCTACTGCACAAGAAATGACATCAAGAGTCAACAAATGGGATCATATCTAATTAAAAACCTTCTTCATAGCAAAGGAAATAACCAATAATGTGAAGAGACAACCTACAGAATGGAAAGAAAATTTGCCAGCTACTTCTCAGAGGACTAATATCTAGAATATATAAAAAACTCAAAAAATAGACCCCTGAATAAAAGACTCAATCAAAAGTGTGCAACTAATATGAATAGATACTTCTTAGAAGAAATATAAATGGCCTATAAGTACATGAAAAAATGTTCAACATCTCTGGCCATTAGAGAGATGCAAGTTAAAACAACACTGAGAGTCCATCTTCAGAAAGAATGGCTGCTATCAAGAGATCCAAGAATACACTAGTGAGGCTGTTGGGAAAAAGATGCCTTCTACATTGTTGGTGGGAATATAAACCAGTACAACTATTGTAGACAGCTAAGTTAGTTATGAATATTACAGGCAGGTAGGCAGGCCGGGGCCCTCAGCACAGAAGAAAACTGGCCAGAGGCCCTTCACTGAAGGCTGGGCTTTAAGAAAAAGAGGACTGGGCAGTGAAGCTCAGCAGGTCCCAGCACCCAGAAGGAAGCTCCCCAGTTGCCATCCCAGGCTCCTAGGGCAGTGAAGCTCAGCCGGTCCCAGCACCCAGAAGGAAGCTCCGCGCCT
>NW_004624899.1:15043-40409 GCF_000247695.1 Heterocephalus glaber | reverse complement strand
AAAATGTTAGTGTGGGACAAGGATTTAGCTCAGTGGTTTCGCCGCCTGCTGCACAAGTGCAAGAACCAGAGTTCAATTCCCAGTACCAAAAAGAAAAATTAAATAAAAAAAAATGTTAGTGCTTGTCATAGAGTTTGCAATATATATTTACAGCTTATCTGGACCACTAAGTCTAAGTTGCTAGTTTCAAATAACACTATACTGATTCTCTGCTAACAGTACCTTATAGCAGAGCATTCTCGATTCCCCCATGCTACTACCCCCTATGCCAGTGGTTTCAAACCTATGGCACTTGTGCTGCAGCAGGCTCTTTCTATTATTGAAAGCTATAAAAGTTTTGCCATCCCTGCTACTGTTGCTGTCACTGATTCCACTCATTCATAAATTATATGCACCCAATATATTGTTGCTACTATTACTTTGAGCAGCTATCTAATAGATTAAGAATGAAATGTTCTATTTTACCTTTCTTTATTCCTCTCCAATGCCTTTTCTTTCTCCCTTCCCTTGTTACGCTCCTCCTCTCCCCACCTTTTTTCCTCCCTCTCTCCTGTCTTTCTTCCTACCTTCCTTAATTCCTTCTTTCCTTTCTGCTTCCTTGGTCTCTTTCTTGTCATATTTGATTCCTATCTCTAAAGAACTTATTTGAACATTTCTTGTCTAGCATATCTGTTGGCATTACATTTCTTCAGTTGTTATCTGAAAAACTTTTTTTTGTCAGAAGGAAATTTTTGCTGTACAAAGAATGTTAACATTGTATAGATGGGTTGTTTCAACACCTTAAATATTGTACTGCATTCTCTTCTTGCTTATGTGATTTCTGAGAACGCTGGTGTAATTCTTAACTTTGTTGTTCAGTAGGTAAGGTCTTATCTCCCTGCGTTTTACAAGATTTTCTTTGTTTTTGATTTTTACACATTGAATTTGATATGTGTACTTATAAATTTTTTTGTATTTACCTTGCTTATTGTTGTAAAGATTCTTGAACTTGAGATTTGGTGTGTGTCATTAATTTTAGAAAATTCTGAGCTATTACTTCAGATTTTTTTTTTGTGTACCTCTCTTCTTCTAGAGTTCCCATTGTGGGCATGTTATGCCTTTTGTAATTGTCCCACAATTCTTGAATGTTCTGGGCTTTTAAAAAATTTTGTTTTCCCTTTGTCTTTCAGCCTAGGGAGTTTCTATTGTCTTATCATCCAGCTCACTGATCTTTTCCCCAGTCATTTCTAACCTGATCATCCTTCAAGGCATTCTTCATTTCTGCCACAATGTTTTTTGTATCTCCCATTTCCTTTTGATTCTTTGTTACAGTTTCCATTTCCTTGTGGTTATGTTACTGAACTGTTCTTTTTTATATGTTTTAATTTTAGGGTATAGTAGCTTTACAAAATGCTGGTTTTTATTGTGGGATTTTCATACAGGCATATAACATATTTTGATCATATCTAGCCCCCTATTACTCTGCCTCACACCTACTTCTTCCTCTTTATTCCCTTTCTCTGGTCAAGTAGTGTCCCTCCTGCTTTCATGTCCTTTTTAAAAAAAAAATCCATGTACTTATTTTCTGAGTCTGGCTTATTTCACTTAATGTGATGGTCTTTGTGTCCATCCATTTTCCCACAAATGACATAATTTTGTTTCTTCTATGGCTGAATAACACTCCATTGTGTGTACATATCATATTTTTTCAAACCATTGATCTGTTGATTTTCATCTAGACTGATTCCATATCTTGGCTATTTGGAATTTGTACCACAATAAACAAAGATATACAAGTATCTCTATAGCATACTGACTTTAATTCTTCTGTTACCCATATGTTCTTATATATTTTCTACTTTTTCAATTGGTTCTTGCTCTGATTCAACTCTACTCTGGTGGCAATTTGATTCTGGCACCATCTGTAATTCACAAGTTAATTGTTTAGCCCTCCACAAGACTGCGTCTTACTCTAGATGCCAGCAGCAAGTGCAGTCCCCATATTTCCCATGCTTCTGACAAGCTATAAATTTTGAAGTTCCAACAACCACTCCAATCTTGATAATTCACTTTAATGATTCACAGAACACATTAAAAATGCTGTACTGCTGGGGATTTAGCTCAGTGGTTCTGACTCCTGCAGCTTCCCAAAAATGCTGTTCTTACAGATACAGTTTTACTATGAAGGAAACACACAAGGTCTGGAATGGCCGGCATACTGCGCTCTTGTATCCTTTCTATAGAATCTCAGTGCAGCATCATCTGTGCACCGCAGTGTGCTCATGATTTCGGATGCTCCACTCGGTGTCCAGAGTTCTTGTATGGGCTGTCATCACACAGGCTTGACTGTGTAAACCACTGGCCATGTGACTGAGTTCAATCTTCAGTGCTTTCTCCATCCTGGAGGTCAGACTGGCCCAGGATTCCAGCCTTCTAATCAAGAGTTTGGTCTCTCTAGTGACCAGCCCTGATTCTGAAGCTAATTAGGCATCTACCATGAGTCATTTCATTAAGATCAACATTAACACAAACATGCCCATAACTCAGGAAGTTCCAAGAGATTTTGAAATTCTTTGCCAGGAATGGGATCAAAGACCAAATAAATTCTTTAGCATACCCTGAAACCTTTAATATATCAATCACAGTTTTTGTAAGCTTCTTATCTGACAATTTCAAAATCTGGGTTATATCTGAATCCAGTACAGATTCTCATTCTGTGTCTTCAGATCTTCTTGCCTTCAGTATATCCAAAATTTTGTTTTTGGACCCTGAGGCAGTCAGACTATCAGTATAAGGATGGTATTAGTCTGGCCTGGACCTGGATGTTTCCTGTTTAAGGTTTATTATAACTGTGCACCAAAGATTCCATTTTTCTCTAATTTCCCATTGTTTGCCACTTCCATGCTGTCTCCAAGTCTCCTAAGAACCTCTTCTTAAATAGAATGTCTCTCTTAGGTGTCTCATTTGTAACCCACTGTTTTTATATAGGAGCTCTGTCAGTGTGGGGATAAGATTTTGAGGAAGGGAAGCATTCCACCTTAAAATTATATATCAGTTTTTTTAATGGACTTGAGTTCCCGAGTTGTAGCCATCAGTAACTTTTCTCAACTTTTTTTTCCTATTATGTGGGACAGAAAATCTAGAATGACTAACAATGTCTAGTTGCTCTTCCTCTTCATCAGATAAGGCTGTAGCAAAATAGCTTCCCTTGAGCACAATCTCATTAGAGAAAGTAGAACTGTCTGGGCTTATTTCAAAGTGGTTACTTCTGTTCTTCCCTGCTCACAGAAGAGAAGGTTGTCTCTCATATTTTACTCACCCCTGGTGAGTCTTCTGAAGGCCAAACCCACACCAGTATAGGAGGGCCCCTAAAACTGGGTACAGTGGATTTTAACTCTGGAGTTAGTCTGCAGTCAGCTTTCAGCAGTTCATCAGTTGCTATTTGTTCCTACCAGTTTCTATCTCCATATGTCTCTGGTCTTGGTAAACTGTGATTCTCTATATTTGCATATCTGGTTTTTGCTGTGGCAGTTTGTGATGTGACCTCAGTGCTCTTGCAGATCTAATTAAAGTTGCTGATTTTTAGTTTGTTCCGCTGTTTAGGTATAGTCAGAACAGGAAAGATAATTTCAGAGCTCTTTGTGTGTCAGAGCTAATCAGGAGGCATGACCAGTATGCAACTAGAAGCAGAGGTCTGAAATCCATATGTACTTAGGCTGTGGCCCACAGGGACAGGCATATTGATTACTTCCAGTGGTCACTGACTCCATAAAACCAGCTTTTGAACTAAACTGCATTCTACAAACGTACTACTTGCTAGGTTACTGGTCAATTAAATGCAGTCTTCAAAAGAAAGACCTTTTAATGAGATTTGGCTTTGTGATTTGAACTGGCTTTTTTGTTTCGACTCTGTCCAATCCCAGAGGCCTTTTCAGCTAGTGAATGGGTTTCTCATATGTTCTTTGCATCACTATTACTCAATGTATTTTAGAACATGTTTTTTCTGGCTTGTAAGCATCTTCAACCCAACTTCTGAGTTTTCAGCTCTGTGGATTTAAATCAGAAACATTTTAGTAAGTCTGAGCCCTAGAGATCCACTACTAATAAGACTATCACTAGGATGAATGGATGAAGGGATGTGTGGCTGTGTGTGTGTGTTCAAAGCTGTATCAGTGATTTTATATATATATACCTACGTTATAAATTTATGTATCTGATTTCTATGCTAGGTCTAGTAATATATATACATATATACACTTATCTAAATGTTGTTGAACAATTATGTAATAAGAATTAATACCTATCTTTGTAAGCAGATTTATAAACTTTGGACAAAAGATTTGTAATTTCCTAACCTGCATTGTTATATTCAGAAATTTGTAATAAAAGTGTCTAACATTTCTTTTCATAAAATATATAACAGTTTAGAAAAATAGTTATTTTAAGGCATATGTGGAGCAAACTGACACATTCATCTACAAAAGTCACAAGAAGTTCATGAGAAACAAAAAGATTGAGTTGTCAGTATTCATAGTGCTTCTCCCTGTTCATTTATTACTTTGTGCACCAGCATATTCTGGTAAATGCTTAATAACTAGTTCTCCCAAAAGAAATTCCCCAAGTGTGGAATTTATTAACTTCTTTAGTGCAAATACCCCCATAATGGTCAATTCCAGGGCCACGTAACACTGAGTAGCAGAGACATACACTAATCAGATCTCATTAGGTCATAAGGACTGATCGGAGCATTTGCTGCCTGTAAACAGGAGACAAAGGATTGTTAGGGGCATCATGACTGTTTGAGAGTGTTCACATCTTACAAAGATGAGGGGAAAGTCAGAGGTTGGGGCTGATGAGGCTTCTCAAAGCTTTTTCATGGAGATTTTGCTGGCTTCTGAGTGATGATGTGGGCTTTAAAAATATATGGACCATTTGATTTTCAGATACCTAGGAAATCAAGGTGACATTTGTATTATCATGCTTTTTGTGTGTCAAGTAGGAAAAAAATTGTCAGTTGGGAAATAATGCTGTTTTTTATTCCTTAGCTTTTAGAGTTTAAATATAATGACTTTAGTAATAATCCTACTAATAACTATATGTGTCTTGGTAAGATATACTATTTTTTCCACAGTATTGACCATTTAATCATTTGAAGGTGTTATGTGAAGAGAATATGATGACTCTGAGAATGTTGCTGGCACTGAAGTTTTGATGGGATCCAAAGAGTGTTAACAGTTCCCTAATGATGAAAGTGGACCAAGGTTATTTGTTGGTATCTTGATAGAACAGACTGTGTCCTTAAATGTATTTATCACATGGATCTACTTAGGTTCCAGTTAAGACATCACTGTGTACATACATGTTTATTAATGGAGCTTTCCATGTATCCCGGCAAGTGATAAGGAAGGATAGATCACACCCTTGACTAACACTGAGAAACCATGAAATTAGAACTGTGACACTGGCACTTGTGTTCTCAAGTCTTTTGCTCTCCCATCAAGCTCTTTCCAAGTGCATGGAGATGAGCTGTTGTTACATTTCTCATTAAAGATCTTGTTTCCAGACATCAAGGTAATTAATGATACTGTTGAAATTCTACTGAAATTAGCTTTGGTATGTGTGTGGATGAAACAATGGTCAACTTAAGTGGGAACACTCAGCTTAACTGAGGGTGATTCTGGGTGTGGGTGACCCACCTAAGGATTGTTGCCAGAACTGCATAAAAGGAGGATAGGAGGGGAGGAATGCTGGCTGCTGATTTCCCAGGAGAAGCTCTGTTGGAGCTGGAACTCAGTGGCTTTTCTTGCTGTTGCTCCCTCAGTGGGTGGGTGGGGGTGCTGGTCTTCGCCTTTGTCTTGAGCGTCTCTCCCTGGCTCCAGTGTTCTGGCACAGATTGTTCACCCTGCCGGCATAGACTTTTGAGCTTCTACCACTGGCCCTTGGGCATTTTGGTGCAGATTCTTGACATGAACTTGCATGAGACGTTGCTGAGGGCTGTAGGCCTCTGGCTGGACTCATGTGGAATATTATGTGGAAAGATCTATTGCACTCTTCTGTGTTTGACTTTTTGGGAGAATATTGTAAGACAGTCCTATAAATTTGTATATCCTGTGGTAAATGTTTCCTTGGAAATACTGACTAGAACAGTATGTTTATAGGTAAAAAATAAATTTGTAACAGTAAACATGGATTTTTCTTTATTTGCAGGTATAGACATGCAATAAGATGTGCACCAAACACTGGGATTTTTAGATTTCTGTCAAGACCTTATAGTAACCCTTTCAACTGTTGGTCAGCACAGCATGTAGCTAGGTGGTTTCATGTAGGTTCTGAAGTAGGCCCAAACCACAGCACAGCTTGGCAATCTTACTGGTTTTACCTTCTCAACTATTCTTAAAGATGTGTTTTCTAAAGCCTTTGCAGATTTCTATCATGAGATCACAGTTAATCTAACATCAGCCTTTAATGGCAGACATTGCTGTTATGCAAACACTTGCTGATGTAGACCAAAACTAAAGCACAGACCACCTGATCTTCAGATCATATGAGATAAGTGGTTATGGTTTCTCTACCACTTGCCATCATTTCTTTGCCAGCATTCAGGTGAGGAATAATACCCGTAGGAACACTTGAAACCATGCAGTTTCTTTTCTGTATTTCAGAGGGAATGTGTTACCCTGTAAGGAGGTTGCACATATCCGAATTTATCACATAGTCCCAACTATAGTAATCATAGGAACTAGGCAGATATTCAACGAAGAAATGTTTTCTTATCTGACATTATCCTTGACCTTGGAGAACCACAAGAATCCAAGTAGAGTCCTGTGATCATGGATGTAATAGAAGCTATTCAACAGTTCCTGGTAGGTTGTGTCTTGATTCCTGTCAAGGGTTAACAGTGAACTTAAAAAGTTCATTATCAGGAAATATTTCGGTATTAGAGTAAATATTTTCATGTACAGCACATGCCAGAACGACCATTAGATCATCAAATATCTGGGTCCGTGTTGTTTGTTTCCCTACAATTTTTATCATATGATTAAAAAAATGTAAGTATGTAGAAAAGGAACGCAGTATTTCATATTCTAGAAACCATATTATTGCATTATCTTATATTTAGAGAGAATTGACCCTGGAAATTTCAAATGACTTTCATGTACTCAGGTTATTATTATGCATTTATGCATCATGGTGGTTAACAAGTTAAATATTAGCAGTCATGAGCTAATGAGGTTTGGAACAATGATGTTCATCATAAAATCAAGAATACAAGTAGAGTTGATGAGTCCAGGTAGAAATGAGATCTTGCAATAATGACAATAAAGAAAGTTATTTGAAAGGTCCCAGTAGAAAATTAACATATACTTGTCACCCATGTTTGTACTTTTCTACGCAGATACGGTGGTAAGTCTCATGATGACCAACAGTGGCATGTTGTATCCATGGCCATGATGATCAACGGATATAGTAAGTGTGGGTTTCTTATGTTCATTTTGGCATGTTTCCTGTACATATTTAGTAAAGGAATGATTCTGTTTACCACTGCTAGTAACAAGTAGCTTATATAAAGTTCTGATAAACTCTGAATTTAATCCTAGGAGGTGTGGAGGCATATGCAGGGATCCATGTGAGTTATTCAACTGATCCACATCACAGTATTGACCATAATTTTTTCTACAGGTAGCTAGCCAAGAGAAAATGGTGTGAAGAACAACATCTCTGACCTTGAAGTTCTAAAGATCTAAGTACTTCAGTTGGTTTCCCTGATGATGGAGGTGACCAAAAATTTAAAGTTGTCCTTTTTTTCTCCCCTCAGGTGAAAGATGATGCATCCTGAACACACATTACAAAGTGTTGTCTAAGATTCCAACAGTTATTAAATTATAGTGATTGAACTTAACAATGGTAATTTATGAAATGTTATGACTAACCTGGTAAGAAATTGTCCCTACCAAGATGCCAACAAATAACCTTCAGATTTCTTGGTAAAGTGGATGGGATATCTAACATAATGTTACCCTGGCTTTTTTGGCAGGTATTCCATTAAGTTTTATCCTAGTGTACAGGTTTGTTGACTTTAAATCATTAGAGGCATTTATTTTTTTGTATTTATATCATGAATGATGCTTTTGAACTCCTGTGGTAACCTCTACTTAGAACACAAGTAAAAATATGATTTGTCAGTAATGCTTTTTATAAATATGAGCTTGTACTATGGATTTATTTAGAGATTGTGATAGGTTACTGTATAGGGATGCAGGTCATTGACCATATTCCCTATCCCCTACTACTGACCATGGGAATTTTGCTAGTGTTTCTTCCAAAGAAGATGGTATTTCTTAGTAGGCTTTTACTTCAGTGTTAAGCTTTAGCCATGTAATTGTGATAAGGCTATGATGCAATTTTTCTTTTCCTGGTCACTAATTGCAATCTTATCGTCTATATCTGAAATTCTGTCCTCACATTGGCTCATTCTGCTGTGTAGACTTTCAGTGGAGTTTTTCATGTCCTCGAAATCTATTTGCATTTCTTTTATGGATTCCATTTGTTTCTTATGTTGGGATTCCATCATGTTCCTCAGCTCCTCTCTAGATTTATCATGTCTTGCACTAGGGGCACAATTTCTCCTATCTGAGAAAGTATTTCTGATTTCATTTTTTCCAGATCCCCTTTTGTTGCCAGTTCAGTGGGTCCAGGTGGTTGAGTATCAGAGTGTTCCATCTCATTTCCCTTTGAGGTTGTTGTAGGTGATCTGGAAGTCTGGTTTTGAGACTTATTTATGTATTTTCTCATTTCGACTGGGGCGGGGGGCTGTTAGCTCCTGCACGGATTACCTCCTCTGAGGTGGGTGAGGTGGGCCAGGGGCTGCAAGCAGCAGTAGAGATGGTGACCCAAAAGCCCTTTCCTGTGGGCTGGGAGCAGCCGGAGGGATGGTGGCCGGGAAACCCCTTCCTCTGGACCAGAAGCAATGGGATGGTGGTCAGAAGCCCCTCCCTCTGGGCCCGGAACAGTAGGACTCATTACCTTGGTCTGGTGGTCTGGTGTCCTCTGCGTCTTTGTAGTGTGGAGTCAGGTGGCTGCCTGTCTGCAGCGGGGTGATTCGGAGTGTGTTCCGCTCTACTGGGGACCTCGTTAGGGTGTGGGCAGGCCTACTTGTCTGCAGCGAGGTGATTCAGCGTCTTCTGCGTGACTCAGGACCTCGGTAGGGCGTGCACAGACCTGCCTGTCTGCTCCCTGCTGTTTTTAATCTGTGTGACAGTTAGTGTAAAACACGAGTCTTCAAAATGGATATTGGTAAGGATCATCTTTTCAGATAGGATGATTGGGACCTCAGGTGGTTTCTATGGTGGCACTCACGTGTAACTTGAGGCAGAGATTCTTGTGAATATCCAGGTGTCTGCCATTACAAGCATTTACCCTTGCAGTTTGATAGGTTTATTGTCAAGGGAACAAGATTTCTCTTACCAAGCTTTGTCCCTGGAGCTTCCCAAGAAGCCAGATAATGAAGAAAGAAACACTAATGTGTTTCCACTGAGAAACACAATGAACCTGTGTGGGTGATTGCCCCATTGATTATCCCAAAGCAGTCTGTAAGCAGTGCAGGCGGTAAGGGTGAACTCAACTGGCTTGTTGATAGAAGTGAGTCTGGCAAAGCCTATGTGCTGAGGTCAGAGTGACTTGCACCCAAATTCTGTTCAAAGAGTTAAAACTTTCTTTACTAAAATTAACCATAACCGATATTTTGTCTGTTTCGCTCCCATTTGAAGAATGCTTTGTCTTTTCCTTTATAAGCCTCACTTGCATCAGTAACGTGTCCATAGCAACTGTACATAGTCCCTTCATGTAGCCCCTTTACCTCAGTCTATGATGTCACCAATAAATATCGACAGCTCTGGGTGTTCAAGATCTTTGCTTGTTCAAGCCTCTGACTGCTCAAGCACTTGCCATCCTGGCTCTCTGCATCTCTTTAACTCTGTCTCTGTGTCTTTCTTCTTGCCAGGTGTCATAGCCCTGAGAAGGAGATTGGGGCCCACTGCAGGGAACTCTGATAACCCTGCCATTCTCACAGGTGCTGGGTCAAAGGATGTAGACAAAAGCAGTGTTCTGCATGGGAGTTTCATAGGGCACCTGAGGAGGTGTATGAAAAATCATTGTGGATCCCCACAGACATCAATTAAGTGTGGTTTTGGTCCCAGGCAACCAGTGAGGTCTGCCCTTTCACGTTCATGTGTTAAGTGAGCAAACTGTTCCTCGGGATTCCTAGCTCCCTACTTGATGGAGTCCCCTGAGATGCTGAGATCCTCAGTCTGCGAGGGGACACTTGGCATGGGTGAATTCAGGTGGCTGCCAGGATGGTGAGCTCTAAAGAGTGATTGTGTGCAGGTTTTGTGCTTGTTTCACCCCTGCCCGGGGATTGGGAAGCATAGTGTTTTCAGGTGCTCACTTTGATACTCGGCACAGGACTGTTTTTGCCCATAACTCCAGCATCCGTATAGGTCTCCGAGGTCCCTCATTGACTTTGGGGCACCAAAGTGCTCATTGGCTCTACACCAACATTCTCTTCATTGTTTTTGCAGATTGCCTTCAAACAAGTATGACAAATGCCAAGAAGTCTGTGGCCAGAATCTCACGCAAATGTCAGATAATAATTATGTTGCTGCTACATTGTTGGTGACTGATCATCTACATCCATGTGGATGACAAGAGTGTATACATTTTGAAGTATTCCCATTTCCTGGATGTACATTCTTTGAAAGTCTTGGGTAGTTTAAGTTTCAGGATGGGGTCACATTCACCCTCAGGACCTCATTTTCTGGTACATATTTGACTGCTAGTGGCGAAGCTGTGATATTTCCCCCTCTATTTGGCTAGAGTGTTCACTGCCTTCTTGCTATTGTAAGGGGTCACACATTGCTATTGAATCCCTGCAGACTGTCATGCATTTCATACTGGTCCAAGTAGAGGAGTATGTGTGTAACAAGTGCTTCCACGAGGCAGGAATTTTAGCAGTTTGGCAAGTATCTTCTTGAGAGTGTCCATTACCTGTTGCCTGACTGGTCCATGTGCGCGTAGGAGGAGTCTGGCAATGGTGATGGACCCCAAGTGATAGGACAAGGTGGAGATTGTTCAAGGAGACACTGAGGGGAACAATAAAGGATAGAATTTCTTGGATGTCTTTTCCGGTGTGAGGCCTGGAACCAACGTGAGCCATGAGAGGCCATCCCATTGAACATTACCAGTTTCCATGCAAATGCATGTGTGGCCCTCCATTGTAAAATCACACAGTGATCTACCTGGACTTTGGTAATGAACGTATGGTTCCTATGTGTTGTGGCCATGTTTGGTGCACAGCCTGAGGAGATCCTGAATGAGGGACTAAGTCAATCCAGTGACCAAGAGTGTGCCATTACTGTGGGTTTCAGAGCGTCATGTTAAGGGAATTTAGCTGTGCTGATATTGCTTTTTTCTTGCCTTAATGACATTATGGTGGACCAGCCAGCTCAATAGGAAGCACAAAAATCTTGACCTGACCAGTTGTTAAACATGAGTTTTTTGGGATGATAGTGTGTTCCCCTCAAATTGGTTGTAGTGTCACAGTGGAGTGAGAGCCTTTCTGCCAGTGGTGATAGATGGGAAAGAACTAGCTGTTTTTGCTCATGTAGTGGATGCTGAGTTGCATGGTGTTTGCATGGTAATGTTGGACTTCTCTTCAGGTAGGTATACATAGCAATGAAGCAGACTTTTTGAGTGGATAGTGCAGGTGATTAGGTAAGTCCTAACTTGGACAGAGTCTGGTTCTTGGGGCCTGGTGGTCCTTAGTGAAATCAAGGAGCCTCTGCCTAACTTGGTGTTGCCATGTTTTGTCACCAGGTGGTCTGTGAAGCTCCTGGCTGGTGGTCAAGTCTTCTGAGATTTGCCACCTTCACCCATGTGACCCCTTCTCCTATTCCCATGAACACTGGACCTGGGCCCTTGGGCAGCCATGTCTTCTCCTTGCTGTTTGTGACAGTGAAGGTGAAACAATTGATTCTTCCCAGTGTCTACAGGTAAGCATCGCATTTTCATGTAGGATGGTGGCCCAGTAAGTGATTTTCCATTCTTGCTGTTGTATATGAAGGGGCAGAGCTTCTTGTTAATATACAGTTTTCCACCAGCATGGATATTAACCCTTGAACTGCAGCAGATTTCCATTTTAGGGAGAAAGATTTCTCTTGCCTGGCTTTCTCTGTGGAGTTCTTCAAGGTCCCAGGTTAACATAAATGGGCTCGCCAAACATAGTGACCACCACAATTATCACGTGCAGGTACAAGGAGACAAGGACTGAGTCAATATTTGCAATGTGTTTTTCACAGAGATCCTGATGTCACAGTGAAGCCTACATCATACTCATTCAGATTCCTACAGACTTCTAGCTGGTAAGTGTGGCCTTGTAGCTCTCAACTCCTCCACACGCACAGGGAGCTGATAAAGGTGTTCCTAGGCATTCCAGGTTCCCTCCCAGATTTGACAATTCTCTGGTTAGAAAGGAGGCCATCCTTGGTGTTGCTGTTATCTGATGGATCTCATGGTGTATATGAGCTCAAATGGATGCCAGAATAGTGTGTATTGACGTACTTAGTGACTCTGTCCAGGTTTTTGTGTTTCTCTTGCCCATACCCATGGGCAGTTAACCTAGGAGAGTTTGCACAGGCCACCTAAGGGTGGCTTCTGTGGACAAGAATGTTTTGCTGGCAATCATCCCAGCATCAAGGTAAGTTTTTAGTTCCACTCAAACTCTTCTGGCTGACTGAAATGCTCGTTGGCTCTACACTGACATGCGCGTCTTCCCTTTTTTTCCAGGTTTCCTTGAAGAGAGGGTGATAGGGATGCCAAGAAGTCTTTGGGAAGAAGCTCGTATAAATATCAGGTAAGAGTCAGGGCGCTATTTTGTTCTGACCTTGTGATCTTCAGGATCCAGGTGGATGTCAGGAGCATGTGCCTAATGACATGTGTTTCTGGGTCACATCCCCTGAAGGTCTTAGTGCAGAGTTGAGAGCTAATACCACAGTCGTCTTCAGAACTTTTATTTTTTACACATAGATTTGAATACTGCTGGCAAATGTGATATTTTCTCTTTTATTTAGCAAATTTTTGTTCAGTTCCTTTTTGGTCTCATGAGGGAGCTAAAGGTACTCTTGAATCCCAGCCTGCAGATTCAGGGCATTTCATGGGGCCCACATGATCTGCCAGATGCAGGTGGCTCATGAGGATGTGGTAACAAGGTATTCTCATGTTTCTTGGAGATGGATCCTCTGAAAGACAAAGCTAGTGAAGGGTTCAGAGCTGATGCCACATTCAACCACAAAGCTTTTTTTCTCGCATAATTTTGAGTATTAATGGCGAACTTCTGCTGTGTCCCCTTATTTGGCAAGTAGTGCTCAGTGCCTTCTTGCTACCCATAGGGACCATGACAAGCTATTGCATCTGGGCCGTCAGATTTCACATGTTCCCTAATATTCCCGCTGGGTAGGAAAGCTGGTCGACAGGTCATTTTCATGAGCGGATCCCTGAGAGTAGGTGTTGGGGTGCTGTGGCAAGTGTTCCCTCGTAAGAGTCCGCTCACTGTTTCTTGGCTAGTGTGTCATCACCGGGGAGGGCCTGGGAGTGCCCATGGGCCCGAGTGACAGGGTGATGTGGGGACTGTGCCGATGGACACAGAAGGGCACTAGCCAAGGAACCTGTGTTCCCGGACACCTTTTGCAGTGAGCAATCACGAGCTGAGTGTGAGCCACTAGAGGCTAATTGAACTCTGCCAGATCCAGGTAAGTATAGGCAACAGCCTTCATCACAGTGCGGTCAGAGCATCTCCATGGGCTTGGGGAAGTGATGGTTGGCCCACTACGGGCTGCTCTGGCTATGCTTTGTGTGCAGCTACCCAGGGAGCAATAACGGGAAATGAACCAATTTTATGACCATGAGTTTTCCCTTGGTGTATGGTGCAGTACAGGAAATGTTGAGGTTCTGTGCATCCAGGAAGTGTTTTTCCATGATCCAGTGACATTGTGGCAGAACAGCCTGCCCAGCAAGAGGCACTGGAATCAGTGCAGGTGACCAGTTGATGAAGACTAATAACTTGGGATGATAGTTTTCCCCTCAGATTGGTTGTGCCAGCCAGGTGGGGAGAAAACATTTTTGCAAGTGGTGATGAATGATGGAAAAACCAAGTGCTCTTGCAAAGTATGCTGAATTACATGGCTTTAAAATGGTTTGGCTTTCTTTTCAGGTATATATATGTATACATAAGGATGAAAGTCAGTTTGTTGAGGTGAGATTGCTGATGGTAAGGTAATTACTAATGTGGACATAGCATGAGTCATGCTTCCCTAGAGAGGTCAAAAATGAGCTTCTGCCAAACCTGGTATTGTGATGTTTTGCCACAAGGTATCTCAAAAATGCCTTAGTCAAGATCAAATCTTGCATGTGACCAACTTCAGCCATGGGCCATCATTTATTTTTGTTTGAGACATGGTCTTAATATGTAGTTCAGCCTGTTCTTGAACTCACTATGTAGCCCAGGCTGGGATCAAACTCAAAGCTATCCTCTCAGCTCAGCCTCTCGAATGGTGGGATTACAGGCATGTGCCACCATGCCCACTTTTGTTTCTCAGGAGTGTTAGAGGAGGGCACATGGGCACCCTTCTGTTTGTACCACTGTTTGGTGTGTGTATGACTCAGGGTAGAACGAGAGAGTCTTTGCGATGATTACAGGTAAGCACCCCATTGCATGTTGAACGATTAGGCCTTAATGTATTTTTTGTGCTCACAGCCAGAGATTGCTGATTGTATCCAAATGCCAATCACTGGGGATACTGACCCTCAGAACATCTTCAGGCTTCACTTTAACGGCTTTGTCCTTTCTGTTCTACAAGGACTCAGATTGTCCAACAAGTGGGCTCTGCAAACTAATGGAGTGACCTCTGCCATTCTCACAATTAGTCCTGCAAGGAGATGTATACTAAGTCAGTATTCCTCGATGTGGTGTTGACGGGGCTACCTACGCATGTCAGAGTGAGCCACAGAAAATATGCAGGAGGATCTTTAAAGATAGATGGTAAGTGTGCATTTAGGCCCAGCACACTTGCCCGGTGAGAAGAGGACAGAGGTGTCCCTGGACATTCCAGGCCCCTACCTTGAAATTCAGATACATAGATCAGAAGGGATGGAGTCTTTCGCCATGCTATTTCAGGGGATCCTTGGCATGAACAGGGACAAATGGATGCCCAACTGGTGAGCACTGAATGTGTGATTTTTTTTTGGTACCGCGGATCGAACTCGGGTCCTTGCTCTTGTGCAGCAGGCAGTGAAACCACTGAGCTAAATTCCTGACCCTGAATGTGTGATTCTGTCTAGGGTTTGTACTTGCTGGAGCACTGCCCAGGTAGCAATAAGCATAGGAGAGTTTACAGGTGTCCCCTTAGGAGAGGTTTAATTGTGGGGATTGGACTGTGTTCCTGGCAAGAATCCCAGCATTGAAGTTGGTTTATTGTGTCACTCAGTGGTTTTCTTGTGCATTGAAATGCTCATCAGCTCTGTGTTGAAACCTTCTTCCTCATACTTTCTACAGTTTCCCTTGAAGAGAGGATCCTGAAGTCTAAAAGCCTGTGGCCACAAATCATGTGAAGGTAGCAATCAGGGTCCTCATATCACTTTAGGGAATACATCATCTGAATCCAGATGAATGTCAGAAGGGAACATATACTGAGATGGTCTCATGTTTACTGGGAATATCTCCTGTGAACAAGCCTTCCTGGTTTTGTGAGGAAGTATTAGGTGCTATTGCTTCCCTGGCTGCAAGTCTCATCCATTTTACACTTGCAGGGGAATAAATGGGACAACACATCATTGTTATGGGGGGGGTCCTTGGGTAGGAATTGGGGCAGTTGGGCAGGTATCTTCTGGAGAGTGTCCATTAACTGTTGACAGCTCGTCCATGGGCCCATAGGAGGAACACTGTGGAGGTGATATACTCTGAATGAGAGGAAGACGTGGAGATTGTGCAGGTATGTATGGAAAAAGGGACCGGTAAAGAGTAGGAATTCTTGGGCATCTTTTCCACTCAACAGTCCTGAAGAGATGGTGACCCAGGAGAAGCCAAACCTTTGAGTAGTGCCAGGATCCAGGTAAGGGTAGGCATGGGCCTGCATCTCAGTACAGGACAGAGAATCTCCATGGAACTTGGTAAGTGATGGGGGCAATGAGGTTTGTTTTGGTCTTGAGTACAAGTACCCAGGGAAGCAATGAATATGGAACTTTGCCAGTCTAGTGACCAGGAGTTTGTGCTTCATATATGGTGAAGGAAAATGAATGTTGAGGGCCTGTGTGTCCTGAGATTGCCCATACCCTCATCTAGTGACACTGTGTTGGACCAGTGTGCAGAACAAAATGAAAAGAATCTTTGTAGGACTAGATGATGATTAGTTTCATGGGATGATAGTGTTCTCCTCAGATTGGTTCTGGTATGTGGGTGAAATGAAAGCCTTCAAGTAGTTATGTCCATGTTTGGGCCGAATACTCTTGCAGAGCAAACCGCCTGCTGAATTACATGGTGTTATCACAGTGTAGCTGGCAAAATGCAGCAGTTAAGAAAAGTTTGTTGAGGAAAGATTGCAGATGGTCAGGTAACTCCTAATGTGGACATAGCCTGTTTCACAAGGCTTGTTGTTCATCAGAGGTCAAAAGAAATCTGTGCCTAATCTGGTCTTGCCATATTTTATCACTAGCCATCCTGCCAAGGGCCTAGCTGGTGATTAGGTTTTGTGAGATGTTGCTCCCATTGTCTATAGAACATCTTTCTTTTCTGCTGAACATTGGAGAGGAGACCTGAGCATCTTGGTCATTTCTACATTTTTGGACATTTGTGCTACGGAAGGTAAAATAAGAGGCTTTCTCCAATGGCTATGGGTAAGCTTTCAGTTTTCTTGTAGGATGGCTGGCCTACATACAGTTTTCAAGTTTTCCATCCTTGAACGAGATGCATGGATACTTGTTTGTATCCTGCTTTCCACCAGTATTGGTCCTTGGAACTCCCTCAGATTCCTGTATAGGGAGAAATAATTCTCACCAGGCATTGTCGGCTTCTGCAAGGATGCATGTCATGAACCCAGAAGGTTCTGAAAACACAGTAACCTTTGCAGTTCTCATCTGTGCTGGTGTGAGGCGATGTGGACTGGACTAAATACCTCTTGTGTTTTCCCTCTTGTGTATTTCACAGGGCTCCTGTTGTCAGAGTGAGACACACAATGTACAGTGATCTCTACACACCTCCATGGAAGTGTGGACTTGTGTCCTGGCCACCAATGAGGATGCTTGAACTCCACATGCACATGTGACAAAAGTGTCCCCAATTCTTCCTTTCCACTTTGTTGATTTGGAGGATCTCAGGTCACATGGAGGGAATCCTCAGCCAGTCCAGTGACTACAAGGGCACACTGGGCTTGGACAGGTCAAATGGATACAAAACCAGTGAGCATTGAAAATGTACTTCTGTGCAGGTTTTGGCCCTTGTTCTGGTTGGTTGCAGTAAGCATGGATGAGTTTGAAAGTGTCCACCTAGGACAGTTTGAACTCTGGGGACAGTAATGTTTCCTTGGCAATCCCCTCAGTATACAGGTATGTTTCTAGTGTCATCAAAGTTTTTCTTGTGCACAGAAATGCTTATGGGCTCTGACACCTTCTCCATGTCTTCTCAAGTTCCCTTCAAGAGAAAATATGAAATGTAGAAGACTCTGGCTGCAATCTCATGGACATCTCAGGTAAGAACGATGGTCCTTGTACCTCATCGAGGACTGTGGGATCTTTTGTATCCAGGTGGACATGAGGAGAGCGTGCATAAGGTGTTGTCCTGTTTCCTGGACAAGTATCCTTTGCAGGTCTGGAGTAGTGTGAAGTTCTGAGCTGATTTCATATTCAACATCAGTGACACTATTTCTGGTATAGATATATTGATGGTGAACTTCTGATATAACCCACTCTATTTTGTATTCAGTGTCTCTTTGCTATTGTGTGGGAGCATTAGATGATATTGGATCCCTGCTGTCAGGTATAGCCTGCATTTCACACTAGTCACCCTAGAGATCAAGTGGGGCCACAGGAAATTGTCATAGGGTGGTTCCCTCAAGTAAGGATTGGAGTAGCTTGGCAGGTATCTTTGGGGAACTTCCTTTACTGTTTTCTAGCTACTCTGTGGCAGAGGGAGGAGCCTGTAGTGGTGATGAACCTTGAATATAGGACAACATGGAATTGGTATAGGTGGACACATAAAGAGGTGTGGGTAAACAGTAGTTTCTTCTGGGCTTCTTGTCCAGTGAGATGTGTAGATCTGATGGTGAGCCAAGAGAGGGCGTCCCATTCAACATCTCCGGGACATGGGTAAGGGCATGTAGGGGCCTCATAGCTCCAGGCAAGTTCTCTCTATGGACGTTGGTAAGAGATCCTAGGCCCTCTGTTGGTGGCCAGGCTCGGGTGCAGGTGCTCAGGGAAACAATGAAGGGCAAACAGCCAGTTAAGTAAATAAGAGTTTGTGCTTGTTGTAGGGTGCAGGGAAATGACTGAGAGACTTTGTGTTCTTGCTCAAATGATGTTTTTGTGGACCAGCCTGCCAAAGAAGAAGCACACGATCCTCTACAGTTGACCACTTGATGAAGATAAGTGCCTCAGAGTGAGACTCCACTCAGATTGGTTCTCCTATCCGGGAAAAGTGAGAGTCTTTTGTGCCAGTGGTGCTGGCAAATGGAAAGGCCTGGTGTTCTTGCAGAACAAAGTGTATGCAGAATTCTGTGCTTTTAGCATGGTCTGATTGGCCTTCTCTTTATCTTTATACAGATATTAAAAATCGGTTGTTGATGCAAGATTGATAGGTAAGCTGTATTGTTCAGATTGTGAGGTGAGTCCTGTCATGGACATAGCCTTGTTCACAAGACCTGATTGATGTTCCTTTGAGAGCTCACAAAGGAGCCTCTGCCTAACGTGGTGTTGCCATGATTTATCAGTAGGTATCATGCTAGGGAAATCCAATCTTGAGAGGTGTTACCACCTTCATCCTTGAGACACCTTTTTTCAGGTGAATATTGAGGGAGAACACTTGGGCACCCTTCTGCCTTTCCAAATACTGTTTGACCTGTGTGCCAATGAAGGTCAAATAATGGACTCTTCTCAGTGGCTACAGTAAGCCTCCCATTTCATGTGGATTGGCTGGCATATAATGAATTTTTCATGCTCCTAGTAATACAGGAAGAGGCAGGGATTCTTGCTAATATCCGAATATCCAGGCCTATAGACATTAACCCTTAGAACATCTGCAGGTTTCCCTTTAAGGGAAGAATTCTCTGACCAGTCTTTGTTCTTCACACAGTGATCTCAACAGTTCAGACATGTGCTGGTGCAAGGAGGTGTAGATGAAATCATTATTCCCAGAACTGACTTTCTTTGGGCTCCCAATGTCACAGGGAGCTGTACTATTACCCTGGTGGATACCTACAGACATCCAGGTAGGTGTGAGCTTAGGCCCAGGCCACTGACAAGGTGTCCTGAGGTCCATTTCCTTGCATAAATGATGGAGGTGTCCCTTGGCACCTTGTCTGCCCCTTCCTGGAAATGCAGGTACTCAGATCAGAGAGGAAGGTGTCCTCAGCCATGCTAGAGGTTGTATGAGGACACAGTGCCTAGGTGGGCTCAAATCTCAAATGGATGCTCACCTGTTGAGCACTGAATGTGTGACTGTACCCAGAATTTGTGCCTGTTGGGGCCCTGGGTTGGGAACTGTAAGCATAAGAATTTTTAGTTGTCCCTTAGGAAAGGTTGGATTCTGGGGACAGGACTGTTTCACTGTCAATCATCCCAGTATCTAGGTTGGTTACCTGTGTCACTGTGTTCTCTTGTGCACCAAAAAGCTCATCAGTTCTACTCTGATACCCTCTTCCACATCTTTTCTCCCAGTTTCCTTCAAAAGAGCTAACCTCTTTGAAGCCTACAAGACTAAGGGCAGACTTCTTTCAAATCTCAGGTAAGAAACAGCATCCTAGTCCCACAGTATGTTCATGTGATCGATCTGCCCCGTCTTGGTAGATGCCAGGAGGGTGTGTATGAGATCTCTCTTTTCATGGGCGGGAATCCTTCAGATATCTTGGCTAGTGTTGGGTCAGAGCTGATGTCACATTCAACATTAGAGCCTTTTTCCCAGTATGTCTTTGAATGTTGATAGAAAACTTTTAGTGTTTATTCAGGAATGTGTAATTTTTTGTTCAATGTTCCTTCCTTTTTAATTCCATGTTTATTACCTTTTAAATACTCCATTTGATAATCAGTGCCTACTTACTCTTATGAGGGAGCCTCAGGAGATATTGCATTCTTACCTGCAAAAATTGTGCATTTTTATAGTAATCCCAGTGGGAGAATAAACAGTAAAATGTCATTGTTACCATTGGTGTATCCTTGGGATAGGGATTGGAATGATTTGGCTAGTGTCTCCTCGAGAATATCCATTTATCAATGCAAGGTTAGTCACTGGCCCTGAAGGAGGAGCATAATAGAAGCAATGGACTCCGAATGATAGGATGATGTGGAGATTATGCAGGTGGACATGGGTAATGGACAAGTAAATGATAGGTTCTCTTGGGAGGCCTTTCCAGTGAATGGTCCTGAATGCATGTTGAGCCTGATGTTCATTGGAGAGGTCAGAAAGGAACCTCTGCCTTCCATAGGTGTTCTTTTATTTCACTGCAGGTATCCTACTAAGATGATTCAGCTGGTGGTCAGGTTTTTGAGACCTCATACTGATCACCCATGGGACACTTTTTCTGATGAGAATTAGAGGACTGGACTTAGACTCCCTTGTCATTTTGCCACTGTTGGACATGTGTGCTACCCAAGGTAAAACAAGAGACTATTCCCAATGACTATGGGTAAGCATTTAGTTTCATATAGGATGGCTGGCACATAATATGACTTCCAGGCTTTCTGTGATTGTTGAGAGGTATGGATCCTTGTTAGTATTCATGTGTCCACCACCAGAGATATCAGGCCTTGGAAGGTCTTTGGGATTTTCTTTTCAAGGAAGATTTCTTTTACCAGACACTGCAAGGACCCAGGTCACACACCAAGTAAGTTTACAAATGATCTCTACAGTTCACATGTGCTTGTGTAAGGAGACAGAAACTCAATCCACATCTCCCGTGTTTTTCACAGGCCTCTGGATGTCAGAGTGCCCTGTACAAAGTACTCAGGTGGATCCCTACAGATACTCACGTAAATGAGGGCCTCAGGCCTTCAACTGACAAGGTCCCAATCTCCATGTGCATAGGTAAGTGAGGAAGGTGTCCCTTGGCCTTCTCAACCCTTTCAAAGGTTGAATGGTTCTTAGCTCAGAAAGTTTGAAGTTCACCATGAAAGTGCTATGAGGAGACACCTTCCATGGGTGAAAGAGCATTGTTGCCAAAGCTGTGAGTACTCAAGGAGTGATTCAGTGCAGATTTTTTGTGTTTGTTGTGCCATTCCCCAATGAGCAATAAACACATGAGTTTGGACTCTGGGGACAGGACAGTTTCCTTGACAATCATCCCAACATCCAGGTATGTTTTCAGTGTCACATAATGGTTTTTTTAGAATCACTGACATGCTTATTGGCTCTACATTGGCATCCTTTTCTTGATGTTTTTCCAGGTTGCCTTCACCAGAGTACAGGGACAGAAAGAAGACTATGGCTGAAACCTCATGGTAATATCAGGTAGATCAGGGTGCCTGTACCTCATTGGGAAGCACATGGTCTTCCGTGTTTAGGTGGATGTCAGGAGCATGTACCTAAGCAGATATTTCTCATGTTTTCTGACCACACATTCACTTTACAATTCAGCAACTTTAGGTTTCAGATATTATGCCCCATTCAACCTGAAAACCCTTCTGTCTTATAGATTTGACTCTAGATGGTGACTCTCTAATGCTTTGCCTTTTTGGGGGGCAAACATGATGTTCAGTGTGTTCTTGCTATTGTGAGGGAGCACCAGGTGCTGTTTCTAATAAACCGAGATTTCCAGTCAAGGGAGTAAGATTTCTCTTACCCTGTCAATAGAAGTGATGCATTTCATAAGAGTCCTGGTAAAGGAATGAGTGGGGAAAGAGTTCACTTTCACAGTGTTGGTTTCCACAATGGGTACTACAGCAGTCTGGTGGGTATCCCAAATTGTCTACTTGCTGTGCATACATAGTCCATGGGAGTTATGATTCCAAAAAGATATGATGACATGGAGATTGTGCAAGTTGGAAATGGGAGGTGGGACCATAGAGGATAGGTTTCCTTGGTGTCTTTTCCAGTGAGGGGTCTGGAACTCACTATGAGTCACTGAGCATTGGCTATCCCATTTACCATTTCCAAAGTACTATGTAAGTGTAGGTGTGAGCCTCCTTCATTGCATCAGACAGAGCATCTCCATGGACTTCATTAAACGATGGAAGGTCCTTGGGGGTTGTTGCAGCTGTGCTTGAGTGCAAGTGCTCAGGGTAGTGATGAAGGGGGAACTAAGCCAATCCAGTGACCATGAATTTGCCCTTGAGGTAGGGAGCAGGAACATTTGAGGGCTGTGTCTTGGATTTCCTTTTCCCTTCTCCAGTGACAATGCGGTTGAGCCACCTTCTGAGGAGGAAGCACAGTAATCTTGGCACATGGCCCCCAGTTGAGAATGAGTGTCTCCTAATGGTCATCTTCCCTCAGATTAGTTCTGAGGATTGACAGTCATTTCTAGCAGTGGGGATGGCCAGGGAAAGGGTCAAGTATTCTTGCAGATCAAAGTCCATGTTGAATTACTTGGTTTTTACATGGTGTTCTCGGACTTCTTTCCAGGCAGGTACAAGTAGAAATATAAAGAAGTTTTCTTGAGTTGAGATTGCAGAAGGTCAAATGTGAATGTATCCTGTTGTGGGGCTCCTGATGTTCCTTGGTGAGTTTGAATATGACCCTCTATCTAATCCGATGTCATGTTTTGTCACCAGGTATATTGAGAAGTCTCCAATTGGGGATCAAGTCTTGTGGGATATAGCCGACTTCAGTCATCGGACACCTTTCTCTTTTCCTACCAATATTGGAAGAGGGATCTTGGCAACCTTGACTTTTTCTGCTGTTTGACATATGTGTGTGACAGGGAAGGTCAAACAAAAGAGTCTTGCCACTAGCAACCAGTAAGTGATGAATTTTCAAGGCAAACAGTGGCCCCTGAAGCATTTGCCATTATTGGTGTTGTATATGGAGGGATAGTACTTCTTGTTAATATGCAGGTTTCCCCTACTACGGCTATTGACTTTTGCAATTTCTGCAGGTTTCCAATCAAGGGAATAAGATTTCTCATTTGTGGCTTTTTCCATGGAGTTCTTCAATGATCTAGGTAGTAAAACACATTGGGTCTGCAT
The DNA here is from genome assembly GCF_000247695.1 of Heterocephalus glaber. The sequence continues at coordinate 16,997 of NW_004624899.1, read as the reverse complement.
AAAAATGCAGTGAACTTCACAATTCTCATCCTTGCTGATGGAAGGAGATCTGGCCTAAATCACAATTGGTGATGTGTTTTCACAGAGATCCTGTTTTCACAGTGAGGGAGACAACATACTCATGTGGATCCTAGAGCCATCCCAGCAACCCTGAGATCCTGCTGCCTCCCTGTGCATAGGTAAGTGACAAAGGTGCCCCTTTGCATTCCTAGGCCTCTCTTGGAATTGAGGGTACCCAGGACAGAAAGGATCGCATACTTTACAGGGAGTTGTCTGTGCGGGAATACTTATCTTTGGTAAGGTCAAACATGTGGAAATGGAGAGCATTGGAGTGATTCTGTCCAGGTTTTTGTGCTTGAGGAGGGCAGTTTGTCCTCAATGTGGGGAGGATTAAGCATAGGGCAATTCTCAGGGTTGCAGGTAGGATACGTTGGACTGTGGGCAGGACTGTTTCCCTGGCAATGATCCCAACATCCAGGTAAGGTTAGTGTCTTTCGGAGGTATATGGTAACAAAATGCTCAGTGCCTCTCCAGTGACATCTTTTTCATGTTTTTAGGAATGCTCATTAGGCATTTGTGGCTAGAACTTTGTGAAAATGTCAGGTAAGAATCAGGATTCTGGTATTTACTTGTGGACCACCTGATGTTCTGTGTCTAGGTGGTATTCAAAAGTGTGTGTGAAATGAGATATCTCATTTCCTGGGTACACATTCAACGTAGGACTTGGCAAGTATAGGTTTCACAGCTTACATTCCATTCGCACTTAGAGATTTCTTCTGTGGAACAGAATTGACTACTGATGTGAAACTCTGATGCTTCACCCTTTCTTTGGCAAGTGTGATGTTCATTGCCTTTTTGCTAACTTGAGGCAGCACAAATGCTAATTTTCTGTTGGCAGATCTTCTGCTAGTCCCAGAAAAGGAATAAGTAAGGGAAGAACTCATTTTTATAGGTTGGGTTCCTGAGATAGGAATTAGAGCAGTTTGGTAGGTGTCTCCTCCCGTATGGCCAATTACTGTTTTTTAAAAAATTCATTTTATTGCTACATTTTAGGTATACAATATAATGACATACATCATTGGAAATTTGTACCTTTACATTATCTCTCTTGGTTCTTATTTTTTACCCCCTGCCCCTGCCCTCCCTTCAACCACTCGAGACCTCCCTATTTCAAAGACTTTGGTTCCATGTTTTCATTTTCTCATATTAATTCCATTCCCTTCTTTCCTTTCCCCCACCCCTCCCACTTCGGCTTCCCCTTTGCCCCTTTTCTTCCTATTTTACACTATTATACCTTTTAGTTCTCATTTACACTTTCAGTTTCTCACACCAGAGAAACTATTTGGTATTACATGTGTGTCCTATTTATTTCACTTGAGTATCCCCTAAATATGTACCCTTTTGGCTATAAATGTCTCTAGTTTCTCATTTTTTATGGCTAAGTAATACTCCATTTTATAAAAAAACACTTTTTTTAATCCAGTCTCCAGTTGATGGGTATTTGGGCTGCTTCCAAGTTTTAGCTATTAAAAATTGTGCTGCTATAAACATGAGTGCACGTATATTGCTGTGGTATGATTCTTTTAATTCGTTGGGAAAGATAGCCAGCAGGGGAATAGCTGGGTCAAATGGGACTTCCAGTTCTAGTTCTTTTTTTGTTCTATTTGCTCTTTTATTGGTACATTGCAGGTATACAACACAATTACACTTCTCATTGAGAATTGTACTTTTACATAATGCATCTTGGCTATTTTTCCCCATTCCTAGCCCTCCCTTCATTCCCTCCACCCTTCCCTAATTACAAAGACTATTTCCATTTTTTCCATTTCTCATCATTTTTTCTTTCCTTTCTTTCCGTTCCCCTGCCCCTCCCAATACCCCTACCCCTTTGGACCTTTTCTTCCTATTTTGCATTATCGATTATTCATTCTAATCATTGGTACATTTTAGGTAT
>NW_004624899.1:0-12367 GCF_000247695.1 Heterocephalus glaber | reverse complement strand
GTAATTTCACCCTTTTCATTCCTAATTGCATGGATTTGGGCCTTTTCTTTCCTTCTTCTGACAAGAGTGACTAAAGATTTATCAATTTTGCTGATTCAAGAACTAACTTTTGACTACATTCTTTTGTATTCTCTTAGTCTCCATTGCATTGATTTCTCCTCTGATCTTTATAATTTCCTCCCTTGTATGAGCCCGGGGTTGTCCTGTTCCTTTTTTTCTAGAAGCTTGAGTTGAAGCCACAGGTTGTTTAATTGGGCTTGTTCTTTTTTCCTAGTATGCATATTCACTATTATTTGTCCCTCATAAGACTGGTTTCATTGTGTCCCATAGATTCCAATATGTTGTATTGTAGTTGTCATTTAATGAAGGAACTGTCTGATTTCTTCTTATTTTCCTCTATGACCCATTGGTTTTTCAGAAGTGTGTTGTTCAATTTCCACTTGTTTATGAAATGTTTGAGTTTGTTTTGCTATGGATGTCCAATTTCATTGCACTATGGTCTGAAAATATACAGGGGATAACTTCAGTTCCTTTGCACTTACTTGAACATGTTCTATGTATGAGTTTGTGGTCTATTTTGGAGAATGACCCATGTGCCGCTGAGAAGAATGTATATTCTGATTTTGTGGGGTGGAAGACTCTGAAAACATCTGTTAGGTTCATTTGTTCAAGAGTTCAATTGAGTTCTAGTATTTCATTACTTATTTTTATTCTAGTTGCTCTATTTGCGACAGTGGGGTGTTGAGCTCCCTCCACTTTGGCAGTGGCTTGGTTCCATCCTGGAATCCTCTGCGGTGACAGGAGATTTGGTAAGGTGAATGGAACACATTCTCTTTTTCTCTTGATCGCTTGTGAGCCATTTCTGAAGCAACCTATTAGCTGGGAGTGCTGTATGGTGCCACTGAAGCTGCCTCAATTACAGGAGCAGAATGGGGCCAACCCAGAATTAACCACCATGGCACGAGATGTCATACGGCACACCAAAAGCATTCTTTTTTCCTGTAAGCAGTTCCAAGTCATTTCAGAATCATCGTATTAGCTGGGAGAGGCCTTACTGTGGCCTGGAAGCCACCTCCATATGGGAGCAGCTTGGTGTCATGCCAGAATCATCCCCCTTGGCAGGAGATGTGGTAATGTAGATCAAATGCATTGTATTTTTTCATTTGAGTGGTTCTGAGCCATTTTGGAAGCATCCAAATAGATAGGAGAGGACTTATGTCAACCTGGAATGTCCCTCAATTACGGGCACATGGTGTTGCCAGGCCAGAATCTTTCCCCATGACAGGAAATGTGTCAAGGTATATCGAATGCATTCACTTTTTTCCTGTGAGCTGTTCTGAGCCATTTTGAAATATCCCTTTGGCTGGGAGCAGCCATATGGTGGCTCAGAATCCACCTCCACTATGGTAGCAGTAAGGTGCCATGCCACAATCCTCTCCCATGGCAGAAGATGTAAGGTAGATTGAAAGCAATCTCTTTTTTCCTGTGACTGGTTCTGAGCCATTTTGTAAGCATTGTATTATATTGGGGCGGCCGTTTCTTGGCACATTAAGAGGCCTCGTCGTCTGGAGCAGGCTGGTACCCTCCTGAAATATTCCCCCGAGGCAGAAGATGTACTAAGGTGGATATAAGGCATTATCTTTTGTGCTATGTATGGTTCTGAGCCATTTCAGAACCATCCTATTAGTTGTGAGCATTGGTACAATGGCTTGGAAGCCGCCTCCACTGTGAGACCAGCATGGTGCCAAGGCAGAAACCACCCCTGTCGCAGACGATATGGTAAGGTGGATCGAACAGATTTTTTTTACTGTGAGTGGTTCTGACACATTTTGGATGCATCCCATTAGCTGGGAGTGACCATATGTTGGCCTGGAAGCCCCCTCCAGTATGGAAGCAGCATGGTGCCAACCCATAATATTCCCGCATGGCAGAAGATGTGTTAAGCTGCATGGAACGCATTCTCTTTTTTCCTCTGAGCAGTTCTGAGCCATTTTGGAAGCATACCATTAGCTGTGTGAGCATAGGTACGGTGACCCGGAAGCCACCTCCACTATGGGAGCAGCGTGATGCCAGCCTAGAATCCTCCCTGTGGCAGGAGATATGGTGTGGATTGAGTTCATTCCCTTTTTTCCTGTATGCGGTTCTGAGCTATTTCAGAAGCATCCCATTAGCTAGGAATGGCCGAATGACGGCCCAGAGACCACATACATTAAGAGAGTAGAGTGGCACCACCCTGGTTCTGAGTCTTTTTGGAAGCATATAATTAGCTGGGAGTGGGCTTATGTCAAACTGGAATATGCCTCCATTATAGGAGCAGGGTGGTGCCAGCGTAAGATCCTCCGCTGTGGCAGAAAATGTGGCAAGGTAGATCGAACCCATTCTCTTATTTTCTGTGAGTGGTTCTGGGCCATTTTAGATGCAGATGCATCCCATTAGCTGGGAGTGGCTGTATGGTGGTCTGAAAGAGGACTGTATTACAGGAGAGGCATGATGCCATCTGGAAATATTCCCCCCAAGGAAGGAGGTGTGGGAAGGTGAATGGAATGCTTTCTCTTTTTCCCTGTGAGTTACTTTGAGCCATTTCAGAAGCAACCAATTAGCTGTGATCAAAGGTACAGTGGCCCAGAAGCCGCCTCCACTAAGGGAGCAGCATAGTGCCATGCCAGAATCCTCCTGTATGGCAGAAAGTTTGGTAAGTTAGATCGAATGCATTCTCTTTTTTCATGTGAGCGGTTCTGAGCCATTTTGGAAGCATCCAATTAGCTGGGAGCAGCCATATGGTGGCTCAGAATCCACCTCCACTATGGTAGCAGTAAGGTGTCATGCCACAATCCTCTCCCATGGTGGAAGATGTAAGATAGATTGAAAGCAATCTCTTTTTTCCTGTAACTGGTTCTAAGCCTTTCAGAAGCATTCAATTAGCTGGGAGTGGCCTTATGGCAACCTGGAATGTGCCTCCATTACTGGAGCATGGTTGTGGCAGCACAGAATCCTCTGTTGCATTAAATGTGGTAAGGTACATGGAATGCATTCTCTTTTTTCCTGTGAGCAGTTGTGATCCATTTTGGAAGATTCTGTTTCTGGGAGTGACCATACGGTGGCCAGGAAGCCACCTCCACTTTGGGAGTGGAGTGGTGCCATGCAGAATCCCCCACTGTGGCAGGAGATGTGGTAAAGTAGATCAAATGCAATCTGCTTTTTAACATGAGCTGTCCTGAGCCAATTATGGAAGCATCCCATTAGCTGGCATCAGACATACGGTGGCCAGGAAGCTGCCTTGACTACTGGAGCAGGGCATTGCCAGGCCAGAATACTCCGCCGTAGCAGGAGATGTGGTATGACAGGTCAAAAGCTTTCTCTTTTTTCCTGTGAGAGTTTCTGAGCCTTTTCAGAAGCATCCCGTAAGCTGTGATCATCAGTAGGGTGGCCTGGAGTCTGCCTCCACTCTGGGAGCAGCATGGTGCCATGTCAGAATCCTCCCCCATTGCAAGAAAGTTGGTAAAGTAGATCTAACACATTCTGTTTTTTCCTGTGAGTGGCTCTGAGCCATTTTGGAAGCAACCCATTAGCTGGGAGTGGCAGTATGTTGCCCAGGAAGATGCCTCCACTGCAGTAGCGCCATTTTGCCAACCCAAAATATTCTCCCATGGCAGGAGATGTGATAAGGTTGATGGAATGCATTCTCTTTTTTTCTGTGAGCTGTTCTGAGCCATTTGAGAAGCATCCTGTTAGCTGTGATCATCGGTACTGTGGCCAGGTGTCTGCCTTCAATTTGGGAATGGCATGGTGCCATGCCAGAGTCCTCCCCCATTACAGGAAATTTGGTAAAGTAGATTGAACACATTCTCTTTTTTCCTGTGAGCAGTTCTGAGCCATGTCAGAAGCAACCCATCAGCTGGGTGTGGTAGTATGGTGGCCGGGAAGATGCCTCAACTTGGAGAGCCTCATTGTGCCATCCCAAAATATTCCCCCATGGCAGGAGATGTGGAAAGGTGGATGGAACACATTCTCTTTTTTCCTGTGATTGGTTCTAATCCATTTCAGAAGCATCCCATTAAATGGGAGTGTCCGTAATGTGGCCCAGAAACAGCCTCTACTAAGGTAGCGGCATGGTACCATCCCACAATATTTCCCCTTGCCAGGAGATGTGGTAAGTTAGATAGAATGCAATCTCTTTTTTACTTTGAGAGGTTCTGAGTCAATTAAGAAGCATCCTGTTAGCTCAGACCGGGCTTATGTCAAACCAAAAGGCACCTCCCTTACAGGAGCAGTGTAGAGCCAGGACAGAAACTTCCTGTGTGGCAGGAGATGTGGTATCACAGTTTGAAAACAAACCCTTTATTCCTGTGGCAGATCATGAGCAATTTTGGAAAGAACCGGTTAGCTTGGAGTGGCGGTTTGTTGGACAGGATGAGGCTTCCACTTTGAGAGCAGAATTGTGCCATCCCAAAATATTCCCCCATGGGAGGAGATGTTGTAAGGTGGGTGGAACGCATTCGGGTTAGGGTAACTTCATGGTGAAGTTTAAGGATAATGTAGAATTTCAAGTACCTGGGTATTGGGATTTGGTCCTGGTGCTTAGCTTAGGGTTAGGATTAGTTTTGGGTTTAGGGTTCCAATTCATGTACATGATGTTTGGAGATTTTGAGGGTTAGGGTTCTTCTTTTTGTGTCATGGATAGGGCTGAAATTGAAGTACCTGAAAATGACTTAGGGTTAGGGAAGGGTAAGTGTTAGGCTTAGGGTTAGGGTTAGGGTGATAGCATTGAAATTGAAATGCCTGTGTCTTCAAGTGTGGGTTGGAAAGTTAGTATTAGTGTAATTCATGATGAGGGTTAGGGATACTGTAGAATTTCAAGTACCAGGTTATTGAAATTTGGTCCTGCTGCTTAGGGTTAGGGTTAGGATTACGTTTAGATTTAGGATTCCATTTCATGTACTTGACTTTTGAAGTGTGGATATGATTTTTTGGGCTAGGGCTCTTTTCGTGTCATGTATAGTGCTGAAATAGAGCTACTTGTAAATGACTTAGGGTTACGGTAGTGTTAGGGTTAGGGGTAGGGTTACTTCGATAGCACTGAAATTAGAATGCTTGTGTCAAGTGCGTGTTGGAAATTTAGTATTAGCAGAAGTTCATGGTGAGGGTTAGGGATAATGTCGAATTTCAAGTACCTGGGTATTGGAATTTTGTCCTGCTGCTTAGGGTTAGGGTAAGGATTAGGTCTAGGATTAGGGTTAGAATTCATGTAATTGATGTTTGGAGTTTGGGTATGATTTTTAGGGTTAGGGTTCTTCTTTTCCAAAGTGGCATGTATAGTGCTGAAATAGCGGTACCTGAAAATGACAGCGTTAGTTTAGGGTTAGATTAAGTGATAGGGTTAGGGTGATAACAGTGAAATTGAAATGCTTCTGTCTTCAAATGAGGGTTGGAAAGATAGTATTAGCGTAAGTTCATGGTGAGGGTTAAGGGTAATGTAGAACTTCAAGCACCTGGGAATTGGAATTTGGTCTTGCTGCTTAGCGTTAGAGTTAAGATTATGTACAGGTTTAGGGTTCGATTTCATGTACCTGACGTTTGGAGTGTGGGTATGGTTTTTAGGGTTAGGGTTCTTTTTGTAAGGGTCCTGGATAGTGCTGAAATAGAGGTACCTGAAAATAAGGGTTACAGTAGGGTTAGTTTTAGGGTTAAACATAGCATTGAAATCGAAATGCCTGTGTCTTCAAGTGTGGGTTGGAAAGTTAGTATTACCGCAAGTTCATGGGGACGGTAAGGGAAAATGTTGAATTTCAAGTACCTGGGTATTTGAATTTGGTCCTGCTGCTTAGGGTTAGGGTTAGGATTAGGATTATGTTTAGGTTTAGGGTTCCAATTCATGTACCTGACGTTTGGAGTGTGGGTATGAGTTTTATGGTTAGGGTTCTTTTCGTAAGGGTCATGGATAGGGCTGAAATAGAGGTACCTGAAAATTAGCGTTAGGGTAGGGTTAGGTTTAGGGAGATAGCATTGAAATTGAAATGCCTGTGTTTTCAAGTGTAGGTTGGAAAGAGTATTAGGGAAAATTCATGGGGAGGGTTAGGGATAATGTCGAATTTCAAGTACCTGGGTATTGGAATTTGGTCTTGCTGCTTAGGGTTATGGTTAGGGTTAGGATTAGGTTTAGGTTCAGGGTTCCAATTCATGTACCTGATGTTTGGAGTGTGGGTATTTTTAAGGTTAAGGTTCTTCTTTTCGTAAGTGTTATGGATAGTGCTGAAATAGAGTTACCTGAAAATGACTTAGGGTTAGGGTAGGTTTAGGTTTAGGGTTAGGGTTAGGGTGATAGCACTGAAATTGAAATGCCTGTGTCTTCAAGTGTGGGTAGGAAAGTTAGTATTAGCGTAAATTCATGGGGATGGTTAGGGTTCCTCTCTCTCTCTTGTTTTCCTTTCTCTCTTTCTTTCTATTTCCTTCCTTAACTCCATGCTTAATTCCTTCCTGTCACCGCGGTTGTCCTGTGCATGGCACTGAGAGGTCTTTCCACAACCTGAAGCCATAGTGGCCCCTGAAACCAGGATAAGTCTTTCTGAAAAACAGATGACTAAGGGCTAGGATTTAGTCCATTGCTTCCGCTACCTGCCTGGCAAGAGTCTCTAGTTCAATTCCCAGTACCCCCCCAAAAACCCCAAAAAGAGACAAGTAAGTTTCTATTTTCTTTTTTCGTAGCTCATAAAAGAGATTGTTCTCTTGATTTCTTTTGTGCATTGCCTATGTGACTTTGTATGTTGGTTTGTGTCCAGCAACTTCACTGAATTTGTTAGAACAGCTTTTGATCCTGTCTAAAGAGTGATAACTTCTCTTCTGCGGTTTTCTATCTGGAGGGCTATTTCTTTTTCTTGCCTCATTGCTCTGCCTCCCATTCCTAGCACTGTGTTGTGAAGCAGTATTGAGGGAGCCTATCCTTGTCTTGTTTTACAACCTTAAAGGCTTTCAGCTTTTCACCACTGAGGGTGATGCCAGCTGTGGGCTTATGATAATGACCTCTATTGTGTTGTCTTACATTTCTGTACTCGATTTGCTTAGAGCATTTATCATAAAAAGATGCATAATGTTAGCACACGTTCCTTCTGTGTCAGGTGAGGTGACCGTTTAGGTGTTTGCCCCTTTATTCTGTTATTGTGTTGCACATTTCCCGACTTGAATGTGTTCAGACATCGTGGCATCACGGGAATAAACACACAATCTTGTAACTGGTCCTGGCAATATACTGCCGAGTTTAACTTGCTAGAATTATGTTTAGAATTTCTGTATATATGTTTATGAGGGATGCTGGCTTATATTGTTCCTGTACAGCCTTGTCTGGCTTAGGTACCAGGGTACAGTGTGCCTCCAAACTAAATTTGGAAATATTTTCTTCTGTCCAATTTTGAAAGAGTGGGAGAAGGGTTTGACCTAGCATACACAGTAAACATTTTTGCCTTTTCTCCGGTGATACCCTGGGGCAGTGGAAGCTTGGGATGTGTTCTTTGAGGATTTAACTGATCTACGGTGCTGAAACATCATGAATATGAGAACAATGCAAAGAGAGGGTGACACTGTAGCACTAGAGGGCTGGAGACTGGATTCTTTTTTTGGTCTCGGGTATCGGGGATCGAACTCGGGTACTTTCGCTTGCCATGCAGGTGGTGTAACCACTGAGCAAAACCCCCGGCATGGATTCTAAAACCCATGCAAGAAAGTGTAGAAGACATAGACACCACATGTGGTCTGGTAAACCTCCCAAAGGAAAAGAGCAGGATGCTCACATACCTGGCTTCAACGGAGGGTTTATAATGGCCTCAAGCTGTGAAAATATTTCATGACCGTGGTATAGATGGAGGGACAGATAGATAATCAAATTTAATAGCCAAAAATGGAATACATTCATAAGGAATGATCTCCATTGACCTATAGACTAAATGGCCTAACGTGAAAAAAAATCACAAAAAGAGGAAAACACAATGTATAACTTATCTATATTAACTTGAATAAAAACACTGAGAAGCAAGAGAAGCATAAAGATATGTAAAAAAGAAAAAGGCATTGGAAGGGCAAATCATATTGGTAACAATGGGGCTTTGAAAAACATTGGTGAGACGCTCCACCCTGATCCCAGGCTGGTCAGAGTGGAGCTGGACATGAGAGCCAGCTCTGTGGGGAGCTCACAGCTCAGACTTCACTGAGTGCCGAGTCTGTCTAGCCTTGATGGTGCTGGCCTTCAGGGGTTCCTGAGACAGGATGAAGTCTTCCTGTGCCTGAGAGTGCTGCTATCCTCCTGGGCTCAGGGCTCCAGAAGACAGGACAGGTTGTAGCTGCGGGACAGAGAAGAATCTGTGAGTCCACCTAGAGCCCCACCTGGAGTCTCCCTCCCAGTGCCCGCCCAGCAGCCCGAGTCCAGCTGCCTCTGCAGTCGCCTTGCAGCAGGGTCTGTGGCTGACACTGGAGCCGTGGCCACAGGCTCTCCGCAGCGGGCAGCCAGGGAGCGCCTCCCCAACCCTGGGTTTTCACACGAGTCCTGCCTGGCCTCACCTCTCATTCTCACTGAGCCACACCCTCGAGTGGAACCAGACCTCAAAATTTTCCTCACACTGAAAGTTATATTTCCTCACTGCCACCTGGAACAGCTGCATCTTCTGAAGAATTTTGGCTTTTTGGGGCAAGAGGAACAGATGGGTTCTGACAGGGCTGGCACTGGACATGAGGTGAGGGCCGTGAGCAAGGTAGGAAGAGTTCAGGGCTGGTCTGCAGGGCTTTTCCTTAATTGTCCCCTCATCCTCTCAATCCCACCTGAGCTCTAAGCTGTTCTCAGAAGTGGGCTGAAACTGCCCTATGTCCAGGCAGTTGTACATGTGTCGTGCCCAGTCTCCTATGCACACACTCCATCGGGATGGTTTTCCTCTCTCTGTGTGTACAAAACCCTCCTAATAAAGCACAATGCAGAAGGTGAAGCCAAGGAGAGTCCAGCCCAGGACGTTTCTGAATTCTGCCTTCCCACCCTCCTGGAAGTGCAGGACATAGCTGCTTACCTTATTTTCTCCAAGTTGACAAGATTGCCCTGCAAGGCAGATAGCAAAAGTGCATGAGAAAGCCTGAGCCATGAATAGCCCACCCCAGCCTTAGTCCTGTTGGAATCATGGCAGGGTCCCCTGGGACCAGGAGTGCACGGAGGACGAGGACCCCGGGCAGGTTTGGGCTCTGCAGAGGAAGCACATGTTAGCTGAGGCTGTGGGACGTGAATCCAAATGGCAGTTGGTGTCAGACAGGGAAACTGAGGCCTCTGAGAGGAAGGGAGTACTGGCCACAGAGGTCTTTCCTGGCCTTAGGGCCTCACCTTTCTCCTCCCTTGGATGCCACCTGGAGAGACTGAGTCCAGCTCATTCAAGGGCCGCTGCAGCTTTGTAGCCAGGCAGCTCCACAGTTTCAGGATTTGGAAAAGAGGGACTTGGGGTCGTTGTGGAGGGTGCTTCACCCCTAGACAGGATGGACTTGGAGCCTCCAGCACCCAGGGCCAGGTGTGAGGATCTCCCTCGTAACAGCAGGTTGCCAAGTGCCAGGACCTGAGGGTTCAACACAGGGGCCTTCCCTTCCAAGCCCCAGGATCCTGTTCCCAAAGCTGCTGCCCGAAGATCACACATTCAGGTAATCCTTCATCACCGTGTCCAGCATCACCAGGTCAGTGAGAAACGTGCCAAGGAAGGGACTGGAACCCTGTGCCTTCGGGGGGTGGAGATGATGAGCACCCAGCCCCACTCACACTTGATCATGGAAGTCCCCCTGAACCTGCACACACCCGTTTCCTGCCCCTCTGGGACTCTGAACTAAGTCCTTCCAGTTCTCTCCCATCTTCCTGCTGGGCTTCCTGTGGCACGGAACACCCTGAGTTACCTCCCTGGTGCTGATTTTCTTATTTCATACTGAGGACTGGAACTAGCGCCTTTGCACCATGCTACATCTCCAGCCTTTTTTATTGTTCACCCAGGGACAGGGACCTGCTGAGGTATTAAGTTGCCAAAACTGGGGGCGAACTTGTGAGATCCTTGTGCCTCTGCTTCCCAGAGTGCTGTGGTTGCAGGCACGTGCCACCCTGCCTGGCTTCTATGGGGATGACTGGTGTGCGTCACATGATGCTGTGCCTGTCTCCAGCTCTAGCCTGTATGTGCTGTGTGCAGCCCTTCCAGTGTCTTGCTCTGGCCTCTCTGATGGAGGTATCTCTAGCACAGCAGGGAAAGGCTGGAGGAAGGCATCCTGCTCTCTGGGAGTGGCACGTCCTGGAAGGAAAGGAGGCTCTCCTGTCCTCTGACTCCTGGGACCTTCCCAACCCCTGGACACTCACCTTCTTCTGCTGCTGCCTCATCGAGGCTCTCTGGGGGTTATTCTCCAGGGTGGCCTTCTTGGAGAGCCCCTCCTGCCAGGTTAAACAGGGATGTTGAGACTTTGCCCTTATAAAACTGTCTCCCTGAGCTGAGACTCCACACAGCTGGCTCCTGTCAGCTAGTACAGCTCTGTTCCTACTCGACTATGCTTGGCCATTCACTCCCAGCTCCCATGCTGCCTGGGTTTGTCACCTTGGGTATCTGGCCTGACAACCCTGAGCATGCTTCCCCATCTCAACATGCACCTGCCTCACAGCATCTCCTGAGGGCTCGGTGTTACATAATTGCTGAAATCATCACCACTCTGAGGAGTATCTAGGAGAAAGCACCTCAACTTTTGCTCCTTGCCACACTGTGCTGCCTGCACAAAGATTTTCCCAGAGCAGTATAAGGGAAGCTAGCTCCTCTCGTCCACTGGAAGTAAAAGCTCAGCTCCTTTCACCCCAGGTCCCAGCACCAGCCCTGCCCACTGTTCCCTCCTCTGAGCTCTTGATGAGTGTCTGGAAACCCTGCCATGCACAATGGAATAGAGCAGCTTGTCTCAGTATGTTTGAGAAGCTCCTGCCTGTACTGGTTCCCCGCAGTCTCTGCCCCACAGCTAGATGGGAGGCCACACCCAACTTCACCTCCTCCTATGAATCCCCCAAGGGAGTTCTTTTGGCAGAGCCTCTGCTCAGCCACGGAGAATGTGACCTCCCAAGTTGTCAACTCTGAGTGATGAGGACATATTTCCTTGGGAAATGGGCTCTGAGATCAGATCAGTTAGGATCTACTATTGAATACACGCATCCTCAAGATAGTTCTAACATCCGTCAGGAGACTGTTGCTGCCAACTGGACACTGAAGTAGGAATCTGAAAACCCATCAGTGTGAGCAAAGGAGCAGAGGGGAGTGACAGCACACCCATGAATCAGTCCCAAGTGTACCCACTGGCACAGGAGCTGAGCTTCCCCTTGACCACCTGTCCCAGTGGGATTTCTCCGCTATAGTCAGGGTGTCCCCTTCTGTCAGAGCTTTAGTGAAGATGGAAGAGGAACAGGTCCTGATTTCCTAAAATATTGTGGGCCAAGTTGCTGGAGTAAGGAAGCCTTACCACCTCCAGGCAACTGCATGGGGGAAGCCACTTTCCAGCAGGAGGAACCAGCATGGCAGCCAGAGTCCTGCTGATTCTGCCAGCTCATCTACCCTCTTTGGAGAGCCCAGCTACATCCCTTAAGCCTCATGTGCCCCCAAGCCCTCAGTTTAAAAGATAGATACAGCCAGTCCTCTGATTCCAGAAGATACAACTGGAATTTCTCAAGCTTCAAATGAGTAAAACAATCCCATCTGGCACAGAACCTTTTCCAATGTCACCCCTTTCTCTCTGTTTCAAACACTTTCACTCCAGATCTGAGCCTCAAAATTGCCTTCATGAGCAGATTCCTGCTCTCTGTGTGTCCTTGACACACAAGTTATTGAAATTTTTGAAGCTTTTCCTGTTTGAGAGGGGAAACAGTGAGGAGGAATTGCAGAATAATAGGAGGTATGTGAGTTCAAATTCATTTTATTTGAGAACCCAGAGGACACAACTTGCCTGAGTGAGCGATTCTAGCTGGGTTCATCTAAAATGTATGAGAGCCCCAGGACTGGGATGGGACCTTTCCTTTGACCCTCTGGGTCCCCCCACCATTTCCACTGATCATCTGTTTTGTCAGGTTTGGCAGTTATGGTTTCAGCTGGGCAAACAGTTCTGTTGCTGTCTAGTGCTCACTTGAAAAACCCTTGTGTACAACTGTGCCTGGCAATTAAGTAACTCCAATGGCTTGTGTCTATTTGTCCCCTCAGAGCCCTGTGTGTGGGCAAGTCACGCTTCTGAGAGGTGGCTGGATCCAGAGGGTGTGATGCTGGGATCAATGGAGTGTGCTTACTAAATGAGTCCATTCATTGGTTTGGCATAATTCAGGGTGTACATAAGGGCAAGGCCCACCCTGGCTGTGGGC
>NW_004624898.1:3695561-3715216 GCF_000247695.1 Heterocephalus glaber | reverse complement strand
TCCCTTTGGGGTTGCTGTAGGTGATCTGGAAGTCTGGTTTTGAGGCTTATTTACGTGTTTTCTCATTTCAACTTCCTCCTCTGAGCTGGGAGAGGTGGGACAATGGCCAGGAGCAGTGGTAGGGATGGTGACCCAAAAGCCCTTTCCTGTGGGTTGGGAGCAGCGGGAGTGATGGTGGCCTGGAAACCCCTTCCTTTGGGCCAGGAGCAGCGGGACAGAAGGTGGCCCAAAAGCCCTTTCCTCTGGGCTGGGAGCAGCGGGAGGGATGGTGACTGGGAAGCCCCTACCTCTGGGCCAGGAACAGTGGGACTCAGTACCTTGGTCTGGTGGTCTGGTGTCCTCCACGCCTTGGTAATGTGGGATCAGGTGGCTGCCTGTGTGCAGTGGGGTGATTCGGTGTCTTCCGCGTGACTCAGGACCTCGGTAGGGCGTGCACAGACCTGCCTGTCTGCAGCTGGTTGATTCGGCATGTTCTGCAGGACTGGGGACCTCGGTAGGGTGTGGGCAGACCTGCCTCTCTGCAGTGGGGTGATTCGGGGTCTTCCACGTGACTCAACTTCAACTATTTTGCATTTACTTAAACATGCCCTATGAGCTAGCATGTGGTCTATTTTGGAAAATAACCTGTGTGCAGCTGAAAATAATGTGTATTCTGATTTTGTGGGGTGGAACTGTGTGTAGACATCTATTAAGTCCATTTGTTCAAAAGCTTGGTTTGGTTCTAGTATTTCATTTTTGATTTCTTGTCTAGATGATCTGTCTATTTGTTACAGTGTGGTATTGAGGCCCTCTGCTACATTTATATTAATGCTTATTTTGTTTTTCATGTCCATTAATATTTGTTTTGTTCTCCTGGGGAGAACTGACAATTGAGTTTGCCCATCTGTGGCCATCTAAATGATTTAGACATATGTTGGTCTTTATTGACACCTTTACAGGCTGGATTAAAACCTTTTCTACCTATTCAGAAAAGTCCACTGAAGTAGTTAAGGTGCTTCTAAAAAAAACAATCCCAGATTTGAACTATCCTTGTCTCTCCAGAGTGACATTAAACCTTCTTTAACCTCCAAAATAATTCAGGGGTGGCAAAGTCTTTAGGGATAAAATACCGACTCCATTACACCTGGTGGCCTCAATCTTATTGGAAGGTATCAAGAAGCTACCGGTCCCTAAAGTGAGCTCTGGCAAAACTTTGCCTGGAGCCATCTGAGGCCTGGCTCATAAGTGCTAGGGTTTGTGATACGCCCAATACTAGACTATGTTTGAGCTCATTTTAGATGTTATATAGAAGGCCATGTCTGTCCTCTGATATGATAGTAGACCCAGAGACTACAAGACTCTTACAAAACTTCATAAATCTGGGCTGAGTACAACAGGCTATCCAAATGTATAGCAACAGAGTTCACCCAGGTCCTGGCCCAGGAGGACAACCTAGTGTCTGCACTAGAGAACAAGTGCTGTGAAAAATTGGAGAGAGAGAATACCTGATGACCAATTAAAGCCAAAATGAAAGGACACCTTTTCAGTGATCCTTGCCACACCCACTGCTCTAAAGGTGGCTTAGATAAATAATTGGATTCATCTTTCTAGATTAAAGTTGATCCATCCAGAACTGTCTGAAAAACAAGATCACCTGAAAGGGAAAAGCTAGTCCTGTGAGCTTCTGGAAGACTTGATTTTTCTCTTCAAAAAGCAAGGTACCAGTGCTGCTAAAAAAAATCTTGCTAAGGCTGTGGCTCTCAGATTCTCGACAAATTATCTGACATACCTCTCTAATATACATTTTTTTTTCTACAGGAAGCATGGAAATCTAACCTTTACCTCACATTTGGGCTAATAGTAAAGTTTCTTTGTACCTTCAAACAGGCAGCTCATTAGTCACTAACTCTTTTATTATTTTCTGGAAGGTGTTTCTTCAAACCAGCTAGCAAGCCACAACATTCTAAGGTAGCTGGAGAGTACATAATCATTAGTAGGTAGGGTCTACAGCCCCTCCCAGCTTGAAGAAGCTATAGAAAGCAGAATTCTACACTCTTTCAGTACCCTATAAGTAATTATAGGATTTATGTCTCATATGGGGGAAATGAGATAGGAGGGCATGGGAAACCTGACTGGGGAAATAGGACTTGTTAATTGAAATATCTCAGGACAATACCAGATGATACTCAGGACTTCGTATGTATAACTTCTCATGATCCTCTATGAGATGTGGATAGCATAAGAGACAGGATTTCATGAGGATCCTGCTACCATGACTCTTCATGGTAGCCCACCCTATGTCTCCCAAACCAAGGTGTACACTAATTTTGTTCTTTTTCTTTTTCCGCTTTTGTTGGTCCTAAGTTTGCTTTTCTGAACCAGTTTCTTACTCCTTCACCCTTCACTTTTCAAAGAAAATTTTGACACCATTTCTTAGCTTTGTCTCATTCAATTATTTGCTCAAGGAAAGAAGGACCTGGAATAAGTTTAATTGGTGAGCCATTTCTGAAGGGACTACCTGATAACACTGCTGTTTCTATATGTAAATGATAGTAATTGGTGGGTCATATGTTTTGTCTCATTCCACAGGTGCCAGATAGAGTGCTCCCCATTTGGGAAAGACGGAAGTAGAGAAGAATTTCAGACAAACTACAAATAATTTTGTCACCAGTGATAGACTCAGGTAATACAACTACCAACATTTTCTCTCTCTAATGATGATGTCTCATCATTTGGTTAGATAGAAATCTCAGTCTTATGGGTCCTTAGTGCAGTATCATCAAATTTCTATATGGAAGGTTGGCTGATCTATGTCCCCAAATTCAGAGGTCCACTTTCCAAGTAATTTATTGGGACTGTATTAGACAGACTCACATTTGATCCCTATGAGAGTCACGGAAGCACTGATGGTTCTTCAGGCACCCTACCATTGAAATAGGGGTTCAGGATCTTATTCAGCTTCCTTCTTCAGTGCTGCTGGGTACAGTATAAATCAGTGTTACTGATGATTTTGCTCATTGTCATGACTGGGAAAGGGAAGAAATCCCAGACATCCTCTGAGAAGTTGCTCTTGTTGCCTCCCTGGTATGGCTAGGAGATAGATCCCATCTGTGAAAGAGCTAATATTAGGCCTGCCATACCATCAGTGTGTGCAGATCTCGGGGAGCAGCTGTGAGGACCAGAGTGGTGTGCCTGCAGGTGGATCCCAACCAGGGCTTTGCCCTAACCCCAGAGGCTCCAGCATACCCACCCAAGACAAAGGCCCACCCAGAAAACAGCTCCACCGGTGCACAAGCTTCAGCCAGAGGCTCACCATACCTTTGGCCACAGCTGAGGCCTCACCTGGAAAACAGCTACACAGGTACACAAGCAACAGCCAGAGGCCCACCCTGATACCATTGATAAGTGTGTGGAGACCCTAGCCAGAAGCCTGCACAGACAACAGGAACTTGGGTGCACAGTCCCTAGCTAAAGGCCCTCCCAGACAACAGCTATTACATAGGAACCCAAGCAAGAGGCACATCTAGATACATCAAGTGTGCTCAGGTCCCAGACAGAAGCCCACCCACACAACAGATAAGATCAGGGATCCAGAAGGCCACCACTCTGAACCCAGGAGTTGGTGCTCCGGTGAGCAGCAAAGGCTGCTCAGTAGCTTGCTGAGAATTGAAGACAACTGATTGAGCAAAAAGTTGCCTCAATAAAGGGACAGCAGGCTGCATCTTTTGAAATGAGAAGACACCTAAATAAGTCTCAAAACCAGAATTCCAGATCACTTAAGGCAACCCCAAAGTGCAACTAGATGGAACACTTTGATACACAAACACCTGGACTCCTTGAACTAGCAAAGAAAGAGGACCTGTAAAAAATGAAATCAGAAATAATTTCTCAGATAAAAGCAGAGTTTATGCCTATAGCACAAGACAATAAATCTAGAGTGGACACAGACAAAAAAATTAGAGAAGCTGAGGATCTTGATGGATTCCCAACATAGGAAACAAATGGACTCCATAAAACAGATGCAAACAGGTTTCAAGGAGATTAAATACTCCATTGAAAGTTTATGCAGCAGAATGAGTGAGTGTGAGGGCAAAATTTCACATATAGAAGATAGGATTCCAACTAGTGACCAGGAAAAGAAAAAATTCTTTTTTTTTAAGGGTAGGAAAAACTTGTTGGGAGAAAGAAAGCTTCTGCCTAAGAGAGACAGAAGGGGGACTGGAAAGTGGGCTGCCCACCCACCCTACTTTTCAAAGATGTTTTATAGAGCAAACCCACGTGGTGAGGCAGGTGCAAAGTGGAACAAAACTATAAGACCCAATGGAAATTTACAATGTGGGCATGAGGTGGGACAAAACCATGACCAACCAATAAGATTACAAGTACAGTCACCCAGGTAATATTGATTAAATGGGGATCAAATGGGAAGGCAAGCTACAAGGAATTTCCCATTTAGAATATCAATCACGGCTGTCTCTAGGGGAAGTAGTACTTCCTTTCCTTTTTATAATGATAACCAGTGAATTTGCCTCAACTGTTCTCCATGTTGGTTCCTTGCTCTGTTGGCTCCTGGAGGGCTGGTGTCTTAAGGGAGGCCCAGTCTATCTGCCTACAAGATATCTAATTAATTTACCTATGTATAATAAATTTCCCTCTGAAGAAGTACCCCTAACTGCTGTGAGGGGGCAAAGGGCAAAGACAGTTCTGGCTACTTCCATCTGAAGAGGGTCATAGTTGTGATCAGCAGTTAGAGTTACTCTACAAAGTCTATCTAAAGTCCCTCAATAGGTGCCAGGCATTGTCATCTTGGTAGCCGGATAGCTTTGAGTCTGGAGGAGACAAAAGCCAAAGAAACAGTTGAGAATATATGGGCTAAATAATAATGTCAGCAGGACTGCTATGAATGTAGCCAACAAAGGTTTGCACTGGAAGGAACTAATAATAGTCTCCCACAAAGAGGATAAGGAGAAGGTCCAGGGGACTTCAGAATCCAACATAGAAGTATATTATATAGTTTAGCAGTTATGAGCTATTTACAAGGTCAATCTGGTGGATCCCTGTAAAAGAAGTCTAGCACATTTGTCATTGGTTCCATTTGTATGACTGGTTGAAGTTGGCAGCCTCTAGGCAAGAATAAACAAAATTTTTTAGAAATTAGAGCATGTATAATCTAAGGAGGGGCACACTAGAATGGAAAGGCAGGTTGGGGATAAAGTTATATTTAGATACTGTAATGGTGATTATAATCTGCTGACTCAGATTCTTTCATTGATAGAAGTTATAAGTCTGACACTTTGTCATAAATCCCTCTAGTTTTAGCTGTAGGAAGGTAAGAGACAATTTGAAGAACAAATCTCCCTAAGAAATTTAAAACTCTAGCTGAGCTCTTATAGATTTTACCATAGTTTTTTCCTAATGATCCATGACTGTGGTCAGCTACTGGTGTAGCTAGAAACTGCCAGAAGGGGTCAGTGATTGGAGCCCTTTTTCATATCTAGTTTTATTACTATGGCATTATTTATTTCTCTTTTGTATAATCTTTTCTGCTGAGTGTTTAAGATCGAGTTAACGTGAGACCTGTGTCAATCAGTATGAAAGTCTTGCTATCTATCAAGGTCAGTTAAATCTCCTCAGGCATTACTTTGGAACCATTCATAGAGCCTCTCAGCTCCTCTGTCAGTGTCAGCCATCAGAATGGGTCACAGCCATGGTTGACCATGTTGCTTTCAGTGAAAGCATGGGAGATTTTTCCCTCTTTGTGACTCTCCTTTGGCACATGGTACATTTATCATCTGGTGCCCAGCAATCTCCCTGCTCAAGAAGTTGAGTGACTTACTAAACATGTAGGATCCTGTAGGGAAGCTTCCTTTGTGTCCTGGATGTTTGTTGATCTTGAGGGGCCAGGGCCAAAATATTGGCCATCCTCATAGCCCAGTTACTGTTATAGTTTTGATCTCCAAACTTCAGTTGTTGAACACCCAGAAGAGATCAGTGACATAAGTATTTCAGTAGGAGTAGTGAGCTTAACTATTATAATTTAATCTCAATATTAAGCACTTTTGAAATAAAAACCACAGTTATAGAGCTGTTATTTTACCATCCATGGTCATTTAGTTGAATCCCTGAAGAATGTTAACAGACAACAGTTTTACGTTACATAGAAAACATCAAGATCAAGAGCCACATGTAGTATTTTAGATGACAATCATGGTGACGTCTTTGTAACATGTACATGTCCATCTTAGTAGGGAATAGTCTTTCAGTCAACTCTATCTGATCCCAAAACATTAAATGACATAAAGAAAACTTGTTATCCTTTAGTAGGATTCCATCTAAAGAGAACATACATATTGGCCTATAGGCCAATGCACCTTAGGAGTTCATAATGTTTAGCCTCCAATTTTAGTGTGTGACATTGTTTCAACTATTTGGCAACTGCACATCCCTAAGTGTGGTGACACATATAACATACATCACATAAGTTTTTAAGAAAACTATTATTTGACTGGTTTTCTCATGCTGGCTTGACATGTACCTCTTATCACAAGTAGCTGGAGTGTAAGAGAAAGGCAGATATCTGAGTCAAAGATCATTACCATAAACAATATCTTAGAAGAACTGTACATCCAAAAGGGATGAATGATATTTAGTACACCAAGAAATAACAATGAATATCAGTTACATGAAACCCCTTGTCTTTTAATTTTGTTTTGTACCAAGAACATTTTAAATAAAACCTTGTTTTCTCACAGAAAACTTAGACCATGACCAATGTATACATATCAAAATAATATGTTTAGCAATGTATTTCTCACAAGGCTGTAGAAATTATTTGGGTCCTCTTTGTGAACAAAGACTGGAATAAATTTTTTCCAAGGAGCCGCACCTTTATTTACCAAGGAGAATCCTGTCCTGTAGTTTTCCTAAGCCCAGGGATCTGTATTATTATCTTATCAAATTTTTAGATGACCTGTGAGAGCCAGATCATAACAATTAATACACTATTTTTGACCAATGAAAGATTCCTGAGTTATTATATATACACAAAAATATGCACTGTATTTGTAAAACTAGTTGACATTATTTGGATCATCTGGCAACCTGGGAGAAGCATGCCTTTAGTGACATTTATCTATAGTTACAGGCAAACATCTTTAAAAATCCAAAATCCAAAAAGAAAAATGCTCAAACACAACAGCTGTACATGTTGCAACAAATTGTACAGGCAGACAATCACACACATAAGACAACTTTTTTATAAACCAGAGAGCACTCAGATGCATTTAGCCAGTTGAATTATAATAACTTTTATAATTTTTAGGTTTATAATTATAAAAAAGACTACTGAGAACTTTGTAAGTCAATAAACAGAGATCTCTTTCAATAAGAATCAAAAGGAATAAAAATCTTTTGCTTTCACACCTGTGAAAGCAAGACTATTTTAAGATGGTACCTAAGCTGATTTTATACTGGAATACCCAGCTACACAGGCTTCTCATGGTTGCTTTTAGACACATATAACTGTTTCCTCTAAAGCGACAGAGTCTTACAAGTAATTTTAACCATCTCCCCTGGGGATCTCCTCAGGCTAGGTTTGCATGTAGAAGAGACTATGTGACACTCTTTGGAGCTAAGTATGAATTTCAAACAGTGAGGGGAGAAGGCATGTGAAGGCTCCAAACTGCTGTGCTGCTATGACAGTTTTTCCCATTTTGAAAAGACAAAGGAAAAGAAGGCTTCCCTGTCTATCCCTCTTGTTCTGTGCCCAATCTAAGGTGCCGCTTAGTCTTTATCTCATCCAGTGCCAGTGGTGGCTGACTAGAGGTGCAAGGAAGTGGTCAGAGCCAGGTTAGCTGTTCTTACTATTCTCTAATTTTGCCCGAGTGCTGAAAGACAGATAAATCTGAACTAAAACTTTTACATTTATCTTTTGAGAGTTTCAGGAAAACCTAGACCAGTTTTCAATATGAACCAGTGATAAATGAAGGTCAGCTTTACTCTGGAAGGATTCCAGGGAGGGGAAACTCACCACTCTGGAAGTTTTGTCTTGAAATCCAGCAGCCACAGAAAAGTGAAGTACCTTGAATCAAACTACGTTATTTCTTAGGAGCAGGGTAGTGGAGAAAGGACAGAAGAGTTCCTTTAAGTATGGCACAAGAACTAAATCTTAACCTTCTCAGGTGTAGAAGGACAATTAAGATCAGGAGCTTCTCCAGAGTGGATCTGTGATCCTTAGCAAAACATGTCACCAGAGACAAAAGCTATGATTGACTACCACTGGATTGCCAAGCAGAAAAATCAAATCAATAAGCAAAGAACCCAAATGGCTGCTTTTTTGCCTCTTGAAAGAGAATGAAAGTGTTCTAACTATACTGTTCAGGGCTTACTCTTTTAATTAATTACTCTGAATCTATAATATCTAATTTATGATTGAAATACCCTACAGGCAGTTAAGCAGCTCCCTGATGTAGAAACACTCCCAAAGCCATGTCTCACCTTTTGTTAACATAGAAACTGAAGCGGTGTCCTGTAGACACTTAGAGAAGTGGTTGTTTGAACTTCTAGATTGCAGTCTGGGAATGAGGTCCCCAAGTGTCTATCTCTTGGAGTTTTCCATAAGGTAAAAGAGGGGTCAGGCAATCTCATTATATTCTGTTCTTTGAAGCCCACAAAAGCCTGTAATTTCCAGGAATCTCCTTAGCTGTTTTAGAGCCTTGACCTCTGGAAAGGAAATAATTGTTTTAATTCTTTCTTCCCCCAGTCTTTGGGTTCCCTTAGATATAATAAGGCCTAAATATTTTACAAGGTTGCAAAGTTGTGCCTTAGATCTAGAAATTTTGTAACCCCTGTCAGAAAATTCAGCAGAGCAGATGTCTTGGCTAGAAAGCTCTTCTGAGAGAGCACATAAAGTCATACCATCTACATGTTGCAAGACTGTGACTTGGGAAAAACTATAGTATGTCCTTTTATCAAATCAGAATGTAGGGATGTCCTATTTTTCCTGATAAATAGTTGACAATTGAAAATAATTGTAGGACTTAGTTCTCATGTTTCTTAGACCTTCAAGAATACATGCCTGAAAATGTCTACTACTTTAATCTCCTGATTGGCAGACCAGTGGAGTTCTTGTATAGGAACTGCTTGTGTTCTAGTAGAAACCAGTTGTTCCCCTGTGTGCCTGTCTTTTTGAGCTTCCAAAATTAAAATGTTTGTCTCTAAAGGTAGTAGCAACTTGTAATACTGTCTCCTTAGAAATCAATGTTTGATTTAAGGGCAACATTACATCATTTTAATCTAGTCCAAAGGTCTGAGTAAGTCCTCTAAAGACCTCAATGTATATATCAGGGTCATCTGAAAACTTTTAAGTCTAATTTGATCTGTCTATGATCACTGAGAGAAAAAGACACATGAACAGAGGTAGTCCCATATTTGCCATTTACTTCCTGCAAGGGATATTGGCTTCGAGGGACCCCAACATCTTAACTAAGGATGGATATAACCTCAGAGAGATTAATTATAGCTGGAAAATTACACTCTCAGCACCTGGTGGTTAGGATGAGAAATAGCCCTAGAGGTATTGACTGCCTTAAGGGTGAGGTGTCTCTCATTTTTCTATGGCCCACATTTATATTTGAACACAAGTAAGAATTTAGTCTCAAAGTAAATAAAATCTCAAAATATGATTTTGACCATTTTCTCTCTTTTGCAATATAATTCTAATTGTGAGATAGCATCATAGTACTTTCTTCTGTGTACTTGGCTTTAGGAGATAGGCACCCCACATGCAGGTCTAGAGAAATACTAAATTGCTTCTTAATATATTCCAAAGTAGAGGTTCACATATAGAGTCTCAGTTTGAAACAAGAGAAACAAATATGGCTTTCCATAAGTCTCTGCTTGATTCCTATGCCCCCAGAGTGTCCTCAGGGTGTCCCCCAAGTTTTGTACCACTCCAGGGTAGGTAGCTACCCTCTGGAGAGAGAACCAGAAAATAAAACCAGACTGGGCTGTCTATCCTTTACCAGCACGCAATCTTATCTTCCTCAGATAACTCATATCCCTACTCCAGTAGGTACTCTTAAAGTACAAGTTACAATTGACTTTAGCCATAACAATCATGTTTAGAGAAGGAAGTATTGCTAGCAAACCAAGAGATTAAAACCACTGCTTTCTAGTTCCTTGAGAGAGGAAAATAAGTCAACAGTTAAATTAGGGCTCTGCAAAGGAGATCACCTCCAGAGATGGTAAATCAGAGATTCTGCCCTGAGCCCTAAGGTGGGGAAAGCTCTGAGAAATTTCTATCAGTCATTTAGGTAACTTGTATTAGCAAGACAAGGCTACTGCTTTAAGGTTCATTTTAAATTCACTAAGTAATTGAAACTCATAGGTCCTCTTAGCCACAATCTACATAGTTAGAGGTACCTTTATCAACTTATGTGCATTAATGAAGGAAGAGAAAGGCTGACCAAAATAGTCCCATATTCTAGTTAATGAGTAAAAACACAAATGCAAGTTACTGATTTCTATTTTCCCTAGTGTAAGACAAAACAGTTGTTTTGAGGTGTCTTCGTCTGACTTTCTGGAAGGAGGAGTGGTCTGAATACAAGGAATTTTCAAATGAACTCCCAACATTTTGGTAAAAAGTTTAAGTGGAGTTTTAACTCATTAGTCAAGAGAAAAAGTCAAATAAAGCTCAAGCTAGTTAAATATCCCAAAAAATTACCATACAGCATTTTATAAGTCCACAGTCAATGTTCCAAGGTCCATAACCTACCAGAAAAGGCATTTTTCTCCCCTACACAAATAAATGATGAAGACTATGCCTAGGGGGGAGAAAAGGTTCAGGTAGTTTTTACTCTATCAAAGATTTGTTTCGTATTTGTCTAGAGGTCTGTCTTACTAGTAATAGAAAAATCAGTCCAAACCTATAACTCAACTCTTAATGGAGGCTTAAGAAAAGGCTCTGACGGTATCATTTCAGATCACTCTGAGACAGAGGATATCTGATGATTACTGACAAGAGATCCCCTTTCACCTCACTGAGGAGTCCAGATACAGACAAGATGTGAAGATTTCCTGCTGGTTACCCAGATGGGCTGTTGGGAGCTAGTTTCTTCTGAGGGAACCTATGGGTATCTGCCAGAGAGTAGCCCTGGCCATGATCCCTCAGTTGTCACTTCAGTTTCCACTAGTCCCAAGCAAGCAGAGACCTGTCTCCAAAAGAAACCCAATTGCCTATCCGGTCAACATTCCAACCCCACTGGTGTCCTTGGGAGTGGGGATTCACCAGAGGGCAACTGGAGAAACCTGTCCTCTGATTTGGGAGTAGCAGCTGCCCTAAAGGCAATTGCAAGCTGACAGAGGGAGCACTGATTGGTATTCTATAAGAGACAGATAAATTCCGGAACTGCCTTTATCTGAGGTGATTTTATAAGAGACCAATTTTACAATATTTTTCAGCAACTAAATCGAAATACAACATATACAAAACAAAAATAAAATGTAATTTTAATAAAAGGCAATGCATAAGAAAAAGAAGAAATTTGCAAACACTTAAAACACACAATTTAAAATTAAGACACTTTTGAAACAAAAGCCAAAACAAAGGCCAGAATTTATGAAAAAGAAACCAGAATCTATGAAACAAACAGCTAGAGCCTATGAAATAAAAAGTTACATTCTATAAAGCAAAAAGACCAAAGTTAGAACCTATGGAAGAAAAGCAAACTCTTACCTCTGACCAGTAATCTCGGTGGAAGACCTCCAAGGTGATATAAGGGGAAAAGGTGTTACTTCCAAACCTGTTTGATATCCAAAATGCAGGATTGTGTTCTCAAAAATCGAAGAATGAATTCTGGGAAAAATGGAGGTTAAGAGTAGGAAAAATTTATTAGGAGAAAGAAAGCTTCTGCCCAAGAGAGACAGAAGGGGGACCAGAAAGTGGGTTGCCTCAGAAAATTTTCTTAAAAATAGTAAGGGTCCATGAGAAATCAATCCAGCATGGGCTAGAAGATGCAAAGAAGAATAACGTAAGAGTGATCAGAGTCAGTGAAGAAACAGGAGAGCGTGAAGATGAGAAAAAAATCCTGTTCACAGAAGTACTGGCAGAAAACTTTCCAAGTAGGAGAAAAGAACTGTACATACAGATAAGTGAGGCATACAGAACTCCAACTGGCCATGATAAAAAAAATCTACACATAGGCAAATAATAGTTAAGATTCCGGAAACTCAACAGAAGAACAAAATCCTACAAGAAGTTAGAGAAAAGAAGCAAACCACATACAAAGTAAAGCCTATCAGAATCACAGCAGATTTCTCAACACAAACGCCCAAGGCAAGAAGAGCAAGGAGTGATGTATTTCAAGCCCTAAAGGAAAACAAACTCCAACTGAGTTTGATGTACCCTGCAAAAATATCTTTCAAAACTGATGGAAAAATAAGATGTTTGCATGACAAAGATCACCTTAGGAACTTCATCAATACCAAACCAGCATTGCACAGAATTTTAAACTATATCCTAGGAAAAGACAATCAGTATGACAAACCCAGAAAGCCCAGAAGAATGAATCCATCAGGCATGACAAGAAATAAAAAGCAAAGGGGGAGAAACCAACAAGAAGAAAATGTAATGAAAATGATAAGTCAATACATATCAGTTATAGCCATCAATGTTAATGGTTTCAATACACCAATTAAACTAAACAGCCTGGCAGAATGGGTCAAGAAGCAAGATCCAACAATATGCTACATAAAAGAAACACACATAATTCAAAAAGAAATTCATAGACTGAAAGTTAAAGTATGGAAAACAATATTCCATGTTACAGGAACACAAAAAAAGCAGGTATAGCTATCCTATTTCCAGATCAAGTGGACTTCAATCCAACACTGATTAAGAGAGACAAAGAGCTACACTACATCCTTGTAAAGGAAACAATCCAAGAGGAAGAGTTGGCAATCACTAATATATATGTACCAAACACTAGTGAACCCACCAATATAAAACAAATACTAACAGACATGAAAAATCATGTAAACACTAGTACAATAGTAGTAAAGAACCTCAATACCCCACTGTTGCAACTAGATAGATCAATTAGATAAAAAATACAACAAAATACTAGAACTCAATCAAACTCTTGAAGAAATGAATTTAACAGATGTTTACAGAGTGTTCCACCACACAAAATCAGAATACACATTCTTTTCAGCTGCAGGTGGGTCATTCTCCAAAATAGACCACATACTTGCTAATAGAATATGTATAAGTATGTAATAAGGAATTGAGGTTATGTCCTGTATATTATCAGATCATAGTGCAAAGAAATTGGAGATCAATAGCAAAAGAAATCTGAGGAATTTCATACACACATGGAAATTGAACAACACACTTCTGAATAACCAATGGGTCATAGAGGAAATTAAAGAAGAAATCAGACAGTTCCTTCAATTAAATGACAATACAACCTATTCGAATCTATGAGACACAATGAAAGCAGTCTTATGAGGGAAATTCAGAGCAGTGAATACTCATATTAGGAAACCAGCAAGCCCAATTGAACAATCTGATGCTGAACTCAAGCTTCTAGTAAGAGAAGGGCAAGACAAATGCAAAGCTCATACAAGGGAGGAAATTATAAAGATCAGAGGAGAAATCAATGCAATGGAGAATTAAGAGAACAATACAAAAAATCAGTGAAGCCAAGAGGTGGGTCTTCAAAAGAATAACCAAATTGACAAATCCTTAGCCAACCTTATCAAAAAAAGGACAGAAAAGGCCCAAATCCATGCAATTATGAATGAAAGGGGTGAAATTACAATGGATCCAGAAGAAATTCAGAGGATCATCAATACCTACTATGAAACAAACAGCAAATAAGATGGAAAATACAGAAGAAATGGACAGATTCCTAGATATGTGTGAATTATGAAAGTTGAACGATTATCTAAAAATTCTGAACAACCCAGTATCAATCAATGAAATTGAAAATGTAATTAAAAACTTCACAACTAAGAAAAGCCCAGGTGCTGATGGGGGGGGGGTCACTGCTGAATTCTACAAGACATTTAGAGAGGAACTACTGCCAATACTGTTTAAACTGTTCAACAAAAGTGAAAGGGAAGCAATAGTCCTGAATTCATTCCCAGAAGCAAGTATCACCTTGATCCCCAAAGCACAGAAAGTCCAACCCAAAAAGAACTACAGGCAAATCTCACTAATAAACACAGATGCAAAAATCCTTAATGAGATACTGGCAAATAAAATGCAGAAGATCATCAAGATCATACACCCTGAGCAAGTGGGATTCATGCCATGGATTCCGGGATGGTTCAATATATGCAAATCAATAAATGTAGCACAGTATATCAACAGAGCCAAGGACAAAAACCATATTATCATCTCAATACATCCAGAAAAAACATTTGACAAAATCCAACATGCATTTGTGATAAAAGCTCTCCAAATAATTGGAATAGACTGTCTCTACCTCGATCTGATAAATGCTATCTATGAAAACCCAACAGCCAAGGTCATACTAAAGAGTCAAAAACTGAAATCCACACTAAAATAAATAACCAGACAAGGATTTCCACTATCACCACTCCTGTACAATATGGTTTTGGAAACAGCCACAGAAATTAGACAAAAGAAAGAAGTAAAAGGAATAAGGATAGGAAATGAAGTCAAATTGTCATTATTGGAGATGACATGATACTATATATAGAAGACCCTAAGAACTCAAACAAAAGTCTTCTAGACATAGTAACCAAATTCAGTAATGTAGCTGGATACAAGGTCAAGACACTAAAATCAATAGATTTTCTGCACATGAAAAAGAGACTCATTGAGAGAGAAATGGGGCAAACAATTCCTTTCACAATAGCATCCAAAAAATGAAATACCTAGGACTCAACCTAACAAAAGAAACCAAAAACCTCTACTCTGAAAACTATGGCACTCTGAAAAAAGAGAAAGAGGATGTCAGAAAATGGAAAGAGGCCCCTTGCTCCTGGGTAGAAAGAATCAACAGTGAAAATGGCCATACTTCCAAAATTGCTATATAGATTCAATGCAATCCCAATTGAAATCCCAGCAGCATACTTCATAGACCTTAAGAAAACAATCCAAAAATTCATTCGGAGTAAGAAGAGACCCAGAATAGCAAAAGCAATTCTAGGTAACAGAGACATGGCAAGGGGTATAACAACCCCCAACTTGAACTATACTATAAAGCTACTCTGATAAAAACAGCATGGTACTGGCAAAGAAACAGACCTGAGGACCAGTGGAATAGATTAGAAGATGGGGAACCAACACCAGACACACTCAGCCATCTCATCTTCGACAAAGGAGTCAAACACCTTCGCTGGAGGAAAGATAGCCTCTTTAATAAATGGTGCTGGAAAAATTGGGTTTCAATTTGCCAAAGACTAAAACTAGACCTATATCTCTCACCATGCACTAAACTAAAATTGAAATGGATTAAAGATCTAAATATTAAAACAGAAACACTGAACTGACTGGAACAGAGGTTAGGTAGAACTCTTGAAGTCATTGATATAGGAAAAGATTTTATGAAAAAAAATCTCAGTTGCCCATGAACTAGCACAATCAACAAGTGAAATCTCCTTATTCAAAAGCTTCTGCACAGAAAGAGAAATGACCAACAGTGTGAAGAGACAACCAACAATGTGGCAAAAATTTTCACCTGCTCTTCCTCAGACAATGGTCTACTATCTAGAATCTATAAAGAACTTTAAAATATCAGACCCCCCCAATTTAAAGACCCAATGCAAAAACAGGTATCTGAAATGAACAGAGATTTCTCACACAAAGAAGTAGAAATAGCACATAAACATATGAAAAAATGTTCAACATCACTGGTCATTGGAGAGATGCAAATGAAAACAACACTGAGATTCTACCTTACCCCATAAAGATTGGCTGCTATAATTAAATCAACCAATAACAAATGCTGGTTGGGCTGTGGTGAAGGAAGAACCCTACTCCACTGCTGGTGGAAGTGTACCCTGCAACCACTGTGGAAATCAGTATGGAGATACCTCAAAGTACTAGGATTGGAAGTCCCATTTGACCCAACTATTCCCCTGCTGGGTAACTTCCCCAGAGAATTAAAAGAATCATACCACAGTGATGTATGTGCACCCATGTTCATAGCACGACAATTCCTGATAGCTAAAACTTGGAAACAATCTGATTGCCCATCAACTGGAGACTGGATAAATAAAATATGATTCTTTTATAAGATGGAGTATTATTCCGTCATAAAGAAGGAGAAACTAGAGATGTTGATAGCTAAATGGATGCACATTGAGGCAATATTCAAGTGAAATAAATAGGACACACATGGGTAAATATTGAATAGTTTCCCTAGTGTGAGAAACTGAACGTGTAGATAAGGACTCAAAGGTATAATAGATAATGTGAAATAATAAGAAAAGGTTCAAAGGGGGAGGGGAAATGGAAGGGAGAGGGAAAAAAAGAAGGGAATGGAATTAATATGAGAAAACGAAAAAATGGAAAGTTTTTGTAGATAGGGAGGGATGGAGGGGTTGAAGGGAGAGCAGGTGAATGGGGAAAAATAAGAACCAAGATAAATTATGTAAAGGTGCAAATTTCCAATGATGAATGCCATTATGTGGTATACCTTAAATGTACCAATAAAATTAATTTTAAATAAAAGAACTAATTTTTCCATCTTGGAGTTAGTAAACACAAGCTCAATAAGTAAGAATGTAGGAAGGGCCCAATAAGCTTTTTGATCAAATGGAAATGACAAAATGAAAAAACAAAAATCGTACTATTCTGGTGACAGAGGCATCTGTGATTTACAAGTAAATGTGCCCACTGTCTCTGTGGGGGAAATGTAACTTTTTATTCCATTGCTTGATAGAAAATCACCACCTTAATTGGGCCATCTGCTCACAGAGATTTCCCTAAATACCTAGGCTTATTGCAGTGAAAGATTGACCAGTTGAAAACAGAAGACCTTCAATATCTCCTGTGGTTATTCACCTTTGCAACTCATGATACTTAAAAAAAGAGGGCAAAATTGCTCTTCTTTGTGGGCAGAACTCAATTCTTGGCCTATTGACAATGATATAACTCTTCAGATGCAACTTGGCAAACTACAGTCTGGAAGGTTAACGAAACCCTTCTCTCAGGACTAAAAATGTACAAAGAAATCCTGGCTGGTGATTAAACTTTGTGTCCTTCATATAGATATTCATGGCAAGGGGTCATTCTTTTGGAGACTAAATGTAATTGAGTGGATGATTGAGCCTGATTCCTGATATCTAATGAAGAATCTACCCCTGCATGCCAGATTTGTGACTCTTGACAAAAACTGACCCCCTTTCCTGATAGTGGAAATGTCTCATTGCATGAACTTGGCACTCTATTATTCTGACTGCACTCTGGGGCTTTTGAATATGTCTCAACACTGTTGGTATGCTTTCAGGTTACAATGTTGGAATTCCAATCTGGTCTGCTGACATTAAGCACATCATTATGTGGCTTAAAATTAATCGGTGTATTGTATATTCTAGATATTAATCCTCTGTCTGAACTGTAGCTGGCAAAAATGTTTTCCATTCTGTGGGTTGAAAAGAATTAAAAAATTAGAGCCCCCAAAAAGACTGAATCGAAGAATGGACAACTTAAATATACAGATAATTCTCAGAAGCAGAAGTACAAATGCCCAATAAATACATGAAAAAAAGTTATAACATCGCTGGCCACTGTAGAAATGCACATTAAAAAAACTTTGAGATTTTGTCTTCCTCCTTAAAAAAATGGCAATCATGAAGAAATCAAATAATAACAAATGCTGCAGGTCCTGTGAGTAAAAAGGAACTCTTCTATATTGATGGTAGTAATATGAATTATTACAAACAATGTGGAAATCACTATGGAGCTTCCTCACAAAAACTAAAACCAGAAATTCCATTTGCCCAGTTATCTTCCTTCTAGGTATCTTCCTGAAAGAGTTAAAGTCATCATATTACAGTAATGCATGAATACTCATTTATAACAGCACAATTCATAGCTGCTACATCTTGGAAGTCTCATAAATATCCACCAATGGATGAATGGATAAAGAAATGTGACATTTATACACAATGATATACTACTCTGCTAAAAAAAAAAGATGAATTTGAGTCATTTTTAGGAAAAAGGATACACCTTGAGACCACAATGTTAAGTAAAATAAATCAGAAAAACAAGCTTAAATGCCCTATGGTTTCTCTCATATAAGAAATTCAAAGTATAAATAAAGAGCAAACTAAAAGATAGATTAAAAAGAAACAGATTTTTTTTTTTGCAAGTGGGAAGGAAAGAAAGGGATATGGATGGCAGGCAAGTGGGAAAAGTTATGTAAAACAGGATTGAGAGGCTGAGGATTTAGTTCAGTGGCACTGCACCTGCCTTGCAAGCACAAAGTTCTGAGTTCGATCCCCAGTACCAAAAACAAAACAAAACATTGAGATGTGTCACCAAATATCCACAATGAAAGTAGATATTATCACAAATATGTAGTAATAAGTAAAATGTTTAGAAGAAAAGAAATTAATCTACATCATGTGTTTTGGCTTCCGAAAATGATTCTATCAATGGTGTCTATTTTATTACAAAAGCCACTCAAAAATAGCCTAATAGAGCATGGAGGAGGCATCTGGGTAGGCGTGCTGCAGCTCTCAGCACAGAGGAAGTGAGCAGCCTAGGCATGAGCAGCACACACACACACCACCCAGTCGAAATGAGAAGACACATAAACAAGCCTCAGAAACAGACTTCCAGAACACCTACAGCAAACCCACAGGGAAATGGGATGGAACACTCTGATACTCAACCACCTGGACTCTCTGAACTAGCAACAAAAGAGGATCTGGAAAAAAAGAAATGAGAAATAATATCTCAGATAACAGCAGAGATTGTGCCCATAGGGCAAGACATGATTAAAAAATCTAGAGCAGACACAGATAAAAAAATAGAGCTGAGGAACATGATGGAATCTCAACATAGGAAACAAATTGAATGCATATAACAGACGCAAACAGATTTCCAGGAGATTAAAAATGCCATTGAAAGTCTATACAGCAGAAAAAGCCAATGTGAGGACAGAATTTCAGTTATAGAAAATAGGATTTCAAATAGTAACCAGGAAAAAAATTCTAAGAAATAGTAAGGGACCATGAGAAATCAATCCAGCCACTGTTAGATGATGCAAAGAAGAATAACATAAGACTGATCGGAGTCAATGAAGAAACAGGAGAGAAAGCAGATGACATAAAAAGAAACTGTCCTCACAAATAATGGGAAAAAACTTCCCAAGCAGGGGAAAAGAACTTGACATACAGATAAGTGAGGCATATAGGACTCCAAATAGCCATGGTCAGAAAAACCTACATGTAGGCATATAATAATTCAGATTCCAGAAACCCAACAGAACAAAAGTCTACAATCAGTAAGAGAAAAGAAACTAATCACATACAAAGGAAAGCCCATCAGAATTACAGCCGACTTCTCAACGCAAACCCTCAAGGCAAGAAGAGCTTGGAGTGATGTATTTCAAGCCCCAAAGGAAAACAACCTCCAACCCAGATTGATGTACCCTGCAAAACTATCTTTCAAAATGGATGGAGAAATAAGA
>NW_004624898.1:3636832-3664239 GCF_000247695.1 Heterocephalus glaber | reverse complement strand
AAGTCAATACGTTTCAGTTATAACCATCAATGTTAATGGTCTCAATTCACCAATCAAAAGAAATAGACTGGCAGAAAGGGTCAAGAAGCAAAATCCAACAATATGCTGGATACAAGAAACACAATTCAAAAGGAAATTCATAGACTAAAAGTTAAAGGGTGGAAAAAACTACTCCAATGACAGGAACCCCCCAAAAAGCAGGAGTAGCTATCCTCTTTGCAGATCAAGTAGAGTTCAAACCAAAACAATTAAGAGAGACAAAGATGGTCACTACATCCTTGTGAAGGGAACTATCCAAGGGGAAGATATGACAATCCTAAATATGTATGCACCAAATACGAATGTCCCCAACTATTCAAAACAAATATTAATGGACATGAAAAACCAAATAAGCAGTAAAACAATTGTAGTGGAGGATTTCAGTACCGCACTATCACAAATAGGCAATCTAGACCAACAATTAAAAATGAAATTCTGAAACTCAACCAAGCTATTGAACAAATGGCTTAATAGATGTTTACAGAGTGTTGCACTCCACAAAATCAGAGTATACATTCTTTTCAGCTGCACACAGGTCATTCTTCAGAATAGACCACATGCTAGCTCATAGGACATGTATAAGTAAATGTAAAAGAACTGAAGTTACTCCCTGTATATTATCAGACCATAGTGCAGTAAAATTGGAGATCAACAACCTAAGGAACCACAAACCCCCCACAAATACTTGGAAACTGAATAACACCCTCCTGAATAAGCAATGGGTCACAGAGGAAATTAAAGAAGAAATTAAACAGTTTCTACAAGTAAATGATAATGCCAGTACAATATACAGGAATCTGTGAGAAACAATGAAAGCAGTTCTACATGGGAAATTCATAGCAGTGAACAACCATGTTAGGAATACAGAGAGAACTCAAATAAAGTAATCCAGAACATCAAGCGCCTAGAAAAAGAAGAGCATAACAAATCCAAAGCTTGTACAAGGGAGGAAATTATAAAGATCAGAGCGGAAGTCAATGCAGTGGAGACTGAGAGAATGATACAAAAAAAAAATCAATGAATTAGTTGGTTTTTCAAAAGAATAAATAAAATTGATTAACCTTTAGCCAACCTTATCAAAAAAAGGAAAGAAAAGGCACAAATCCATGCAATTAAGGATGAAAAAGGGGAAGTTGCAACAGATCCAAGAGAAATCCAGAGGATCATCAATACCTATATGAGAACTTGTACTCTAATAAAATGGAAAACACAGAAGAAATGGACAGATTCCTAGACACGTATGAATTGCCAAAGTTAAATGAAGAAGATATAGAAATTCTAAACATCCCAATTACAATGAGTGAAATTGAAAATGTAATAAAAAATTTACCAACAAAGAAAAGCCCATCTAGTGATGGCTTCATGGCTGAATTCTACAAAATATTTAAATAAGAATTATTGCCATTACTCTTTAAACACATCAAGGAAATTGAAAGGGAAGCAAGACTTCCAAATTCTTTATTGGAAGCAAGTGTTACTTTGATTCCAAAACCAGAAAAAATACCCAACCCAAAAAGAGAACCATAAGCCCATCTGCCTAATGAACATAGATGCAAAAATCCTCAAGAAGATACTGGCAAACAGAATACAGAGGCTCATTAAGAAAGTCATACACCCTGATTAAGTAGGATTTATCACAAGGAAGCAAGGATGGTTCAACATTTGTAAATCAATAAATGTAATACACTATATTAACAGAGTCAAGGACAAAAAGCATATGATTATCTCAATAGACAAAGAAAAGACATTCAACAAAATCCAACACCCATTCATGATAAAACCCTACAGAAAATTGGAATAGAACATCTTTACCTCAACATGATTAAGGCTATGAAGAACCAACAGCCAACATCATAGTAAATGGTCAAAAACTGCAAACTTTAATGCTTAAATCAGGAACAAGACGAGGATGACCACTATCACCACTCCTGTTCAATATTGTTCTGGAAACAGCCACACCAATTAGAAAAGAGAAAGAGATAAAAGGAATGAAGTTCAGAAAGGAAGAAGCTAAACTGTCATTATTTGCTGATGATATGATACTTTACGTAGAAGACCCAAAAAATTCCGGCAAAAGACATCTAGACTTAATTGACAGATTCAGTAGAGTAGCTGGATACAAGGTCAACATCCTCCCAAAAAGCCTTCTTGTACACAAATAGACTCTCTGAGAGAGAAATTAGGGAAACAAATCCTTTCACAATAGCATCCAAAAAAATGAAGTATCTAGGAATCAATCTAGGAAAGGAAGAAAAGACCTCTACACTGAAAACTACAGCACTCTGAAAAAAAGTGATAAAAGAAGATATAAGAAAATGGAAAGACATCCCTTGATCCTGCGTAGGAAGAACCAATATGGTGAAAATGGCCATACTTCCAAATCTACTTTATAGATTTAATGCAATGCCAATTGAAACTCCAACAATATACTTCACAGAACTAGAGAAATCAACCCCAAAATTCATTTGGAACCAGAATACCAAAATGAATTCTAGACAACAGAGACATGGCTGGGTGTATCACAATCCCCAATTTGAAACTATATTACAACCCTACTGTGATAAAAACTGTGGTACTGGCAAAGAATCAGACCCAAGGAACAGTGGAATAGATTAGAAGATGCAGAAACAACTCCAGACATACTCAGCCACCTCATCTTTGACAAAAGAGTCAACCATCCTTATTGGAAGAAAGCCTATTTAATAAATGATGTTGAAAAAACTGGATTTCAACCTGCCAAAGATTATAACTAGACCCATACCTCAGTAGCCTGGGAACTAGCACAAAGAATCAACAACTGGAGCTCATCTTATTAAAAAGCTTTTTCACAGCAAGAGAAACCACCAACAGAGCTAAGAGACAACTTTCAATGTGGGAAAAAAATTTTAGCAGCTGTACGTCAGACAAAGGACTACTATCTGGAATATATAAAGGACTGAAAAAAATCAGACACCGCCCCCCAAATTCAAAGACTGAATTCAAAGTGGGCACCTGAAATGAACAGACATTTCTGAGAACAAGAAGTAAAAGCAGCAAATACATGTCCGAAAAAGTTGTTCAACATCACTGGCCGTTCTAGGGATGCAGATGAAAACAACACAGAGATTCCACCTCACCCCAGAAAGAATGGCTGCTATCAAGAAATCAACCACTAACAAATGCTGGCAGGGGTGTGAGGAGAAAGGAAACCTTCTCCATTGCTGGTGGGAGTGCAGGTTGGTGTAACCACTGTGGAAATCAGTATGGGAATACCTTAAAGAACTAGGACTAGGGGTCCCATTTGACCCAGCTATTCCTCTGGTGGGTATCTTCCCTAAAGAATTAAAAGAATCATACCACAGTGACATATGTGCACCCATGTTTATAGTGGTACAGTTTGTAATAGCTAAAGCTTGGAAACAGCCTAAGTCCCCATCTACTAGAAACAATAAAGAAGATGTGATTTTTTAATAAAATGGAGTACTACTCAGCCATAAAGAATGAGGAACTAGTCATTTATAGCTAGATGGATGGATATTGAGGCCATAGTCAAGTGAAATAAATAGTACACACATGTGTAAATACTGAATAGTTTCTCTATTATGAGAAACTGAAAGTGTAAATAAGGGTTAAAATGATTAAAATGAATAATTGATAATTTGAAATAGGAAGAAAAGTCCAAAGGATTACGTGTGATGGGAGGGGAAGGGGAAAGGAAAGAAGAGAAAGGAAAAATCATGAGAAAAGAAAAAAAATGGAAATGAAGTCTATGTAAATATGAAAGGGTGGAGGGGGTGAAGGGCACACAGGTAATGGGAAAAAAATAAGAACCAAGCTACATCATGTACAGGTACAAGCACCCAATGACACATGTAAATGTATTGGATACCTAAAAAGTACCAATAAAGAATTTAAGAATAAAAAAGAAGACCAACTTTGAGTTTATATTATATCTGTTGCTTTTACATTCTCCATTTTGCTTACATGCTTATTATTCCTTTCCTTCTAATTCATTTGGGGTTACCTTTTTATTCTCTTGTTTCCTGTTCTAAGAGGTTAGGTTTTTGCTTTGTGATCTTTGAAATATGGGTGTTTCTAGTTATGTGGATTCTTGGGAACATGCAAATTACTAAAGTTCAAAAGCAGTGTTTTTGTAGTCATTCATCTTCATTTAAAAAAATTTCCCTGTTTTTTTCCTTAGATTACTTGGTTATTTAGGCATGAATTTTTTTATGACTGCTTCCATTTTCCTTCTTCTATAGGTATGTAATTTAATTCTCTTTGGCCAAAAAATGTACATTTCATGGTACCTTCTATAATTTTTGAGGGTTTTTAATCGTCTGTTATACTGTATTTTGGGAAATGTTCCAAGTGCTGTTGAAAAGAGGGTGAATTCTGCATATGTTGGGTGATGTGCTTGACAGATGTCAGT
This sequence comes from Heterocephalus glaber, assembly GCF_000247695.1. Next base: position 3,659,789 of record NW_004624898.1, on the reverse strand, counting down.
CTAATTGGTTTATGGAGTTGTTAGTGACTTTATCCTTGGGAATCTTATTAGTTTTTCTATTCTTTTTGCCAACTTGCATTTTGACATTTCCAATTACTTGTCTATAATTTTCTCTCTGCCCCTCAAGTTTATTAATTTGATTAGATATTATGAGATATTTTTACCGTGTTTATGAGATTATTGTTATGTCTTCCTGGTGGATTGATATTTTATTCACCACGAATTGTGCTTATTTGTTGCTGGTAACATTTTAAATGCTATTTTGTATTTCATCAATTACTATAGCTACTCAATCTTATGTTTACTGTTTTTACCATATAATTTTCCATTCTTTTATCCTGTCTTTGGTTCTAAAAGGTATATTTTGTAGATGACATAGCTAACTTACACTAATGCTTCTTTGTTGCAGTAAGCACAGATAATATGGAATTTATAATAGAGAAATTTTTGCTTTTTGTATATCCATTTGGCTAATACGTTACTAGACACTGCAGTGTTAAAGGCATTTTCACTGAACGTTATTTTTATAAGCATTTATAGCTGTCATTTTCCTGTTTATTTGCATGCAGCTAATGTCTATTTTGTTCCTTCTCCCTCCCTACTGTCATCTTCTTTGACAAAATAGTTTCTATTGTATCAAAGCATGCTTTAATTTCTTTCTTTTTCAAGAAGAGGTGTGTTGGATGTTGTATTTTCTTTCTACACTTTGCATATATCATTTTACTTTCATTGGCTTCTAATGAAAAAATTAACTCTATGATTGTGAATAACTTGTACATGGTAGTTCACTTTTTTCCTCCTGTTTCTAAGAATTCTTTCTTTTCATTCATGTCAATATGACAATGATGTGGATAGCTTTAAGTTTATTCCACATGGAATTTTCTGACCTTCTTATATATTTTATATATATATAAATATATATATTTATGTTTTACATAAAGTCTAGGTAAAATTCAGCCATTATTTGGGCAAATATTCTTTTTGCTCCTTTTCTTTTGACCTTTTCTTCTGGTTTGCTGATTATGCATATGTTGGTATTTTTGATGGTGCTCCACTGGTCAAAGAGACTTTGTTACTGTTCATTGTTTTATCTTTCTGCTCTTCAGATTAGATAATGTCACTGGTCATATCTTTCTTCTGACATCTTAAATCTATTGATGAGTTCCCTCAATGAATTTTCATTTCACTCATTTATTTTTAATTATCTTTATTAGTACATGTTTGCAATACATTATTACATTCATTGAGGGAAGTTGGTACATGTACATAACACATTTTAATTCTCTTTGCGTCTCTAACCTTCCCCCTCACTTCCTCTCCCTCCCCCTTTCCTCCATATCTTGGTCCCCTTCCTATTTGGAAGAAATCAATCTCCCTGTTTCCTATTATCCATCTTTTATTTTGCTAATTTATTTATATCTTGCTTTTCTTATGTAGGAGAAACCATGGAATATTTAAGCTTGTGTGTCTTTTTTTTTTTTAAGCTTGTGTGTCTTATTTATTTCACTTAATATTATGGTCTCAAAGTCTTTCAGTTTTTCTACCAATAACTAAAATTTTTCTTTAAGACTTCCTTTCCATTAAGAGGAACTCTGCAGCATCATTTCTCAAGGTTTCATCTTAACTCTTAACAATACTCAGGAAAAAAATTTTCAGTATGCGTCTGAAAGTAGAAAATCTGGAGGATCCAACATGGTTTAATAGAGGAGCAGTCTTGTCAAAGAGATTCAGAGAAGATCATCTAAAAGCCCAGGTAATTGGAAGAGGAGGTAGGACATATATTCATGCAAAAAATCAATTTGAAAGAAAAGACTTTTAAATAAAAAAAATATGCAGGGGAGTATGTTTAAAAGAGGTGAAAGTCCAGTAGGACTGCCAATGGGGGTCTCAGCCCACAACACAGAAACTGCCATTTCAAGAAGATCCCAAATAGCTGGAAGGATCCAATTCGCAAGGCAGAGTCAAGCCACACAGTATAGCTTTGGGAAATACAGACTTATTGTCCCCTCTCCAAACAGAGGATTTATAGTCTGGTATTATTTTTCACCAGCACACAACAGGGGTGAGTTATCACAAAGCTACTCCTTCCTTTCACCAGTTTGTTCTCAGACTCTGATCTGATAAACAAACAACTGCTGCCTGTTCTAGGAGTCTTCAATATTGGACTCTGAGCACACCTGAGTAACAACTGGGAGCCCGCAGTTTACCCAAGCAAACTAGGACATTCATCCATCACACAGAACAGTCACTAGTCTGCTTTGAATTCATACTCTGCATCAATGGCTAGCTTGAGCTTACACTGAACTCTGACTGCCCTGTTCCTATGTTAGACATGCCAGAGTCTGTAGGACATCTAGCACCAATCACTGCAAACCTGGGGATTACACGGAGTGCTCCAAGCACCCTGGGCACAGCAAAGCCTCCACCCTACATTCAGCCAGAACCCCATACACAGTACCTGCCTAATACAATAAGGCAATCCTCTGCCTGGTTAAGCAGCAAGGGATAATGGCTCCCTACACCCATGAGACATCAGCAGGGCTCTGGATCCTTGCTGGGCATGTGAAAATTTATCCAAATTAGTCCTCAGAAGATTTGTTTCTCCTCTTAGCAGACACAAGACTGAGAATCAGGTCTGAGAGCCAGTATGAGCATCCATACATTGTGAGCCTCTCACACAGACACTGAAATATACATTTTGTAACCAGCACTGATTCCCAATCAGAAGAAATCTGCAACAGGAGCTCCAGAAACAAGGCCCCACACCTTCCCTGGTGTGGTTATCCAGGTTGAACAGCTGCTACAAACAGGAGACTATGAAAAGAGGCTCCCTTGAACTAAATAACTCAGAGATTTAAGGTCAGAGATTATAAAGAAGGGCAAAGTGGAATGTGACTTGTACTATTAAAGATTATTGACCTGGGAAGAAAACATTCCTCTGAAAATACATAATAGCTTATTTTTCTCTATCCCTCTTTTTCTCCATTCTTGGTACGTTTTTGATTTTTCATTATTTTTTTGCTTTCCTGGAGGTTGGAGTTTTACTACCCATTTCTTGGCCATTCTTTTAATATTACTTTGATTTACTTGTTTGAATAGGCACTCCTTTCTCTCTCAATTTCTGTTCTCACTTTCTCCATTTGAGCTTGTTTCCTTAGTATTTTTTCTCATTTTCTTTTTCTCTGGTTTAATCTCCTTTTGGACCTTTTCTTCCTATTTTACATTATATAGTACACATTTTGGTCCTGCTTTACTCTTGAAGTTTCTCACACCAGAGAAACTATTTGGTATTTACATGTGTGCCCTACTTATTTCACTTGAGTATGACCTCAAAGTGCAACCTTTCGGCTCTAAATGCCTCTAGTATATCTTTGTTTATTGCTGAGTAATACTCCATTACATAAAAACAACACATCTTCTTTGTCCATTCGCTAGTTGATGGGCATTTAGGCTGTTCCCAAGATTTACTTATTCCAAACTGTGCTGCTATAACCATGGGTGTGCATATATCACTGTGTTATGATGCTTTTAATTCTTTTGGTTAGATACTCCCCGGGGGAATAGCTATGTCAAATGCGACCACTCATCCTAGTTCTTTGAGGAAACTCCACAAGGATTTCCACAGTGGTTGCACCAGTCTACACTCCCACCAAAAATGGAGAAGGTTCCTTTTTCCCCACAGCCCCACCAGCATTTGTTGTTAGTTGATTTCTGGTAGCAGCCATTCTTTCTGGAGTGAAGTGGAATCTCACCATTGTTTTCCTTTGCATTTCTCAAATGTCCAGTGATGTTGAACATTTTTTTCACAGATTTGCTGATTCTGTCTTTGAGAAATGTCATTTTGTTTCAGAAGCCCATTTAGGATTGGGTCTTTAAATTTAGGGGAGTCTGATTTTCTTAAGTTCTTTATATATTCCAGATGGTAGTCCTTTGAAGAACAGCCTGTAAAAATTTTTTTTCCCACATTGTACGTTGTTTCTTCATTCTGTGGTTTCTCTTTCAGAAGAAAGAAGAAAAGCAGCTTTTTAATAAGATGAGATCCCAATTGCTGATTCTTTTTGCTAGTTCCTATGGGACTGAGGTTTTGCTCATAAAGTCTTTTCCTACGCCAATGTATTCAAGAGTTCTATGTAACCTATTTGCTAGCAGGGTTAGTGTTTCTAATATTTAGATCTTTTATTCATTTTGATTTTACTTTAGTGCGTGGTGAAAGATATGGGTCTAATTTTGATCTTTAGTGAGTTGAAAATCAGTTTTTCCAGTGCCATTTATTAAAAAGGTTGACTCTCCTCCAGTGAGGGTGTTTAGATCCTTTGTCAAAGATGAGGTGGCTTAGTCTGTCTAGAGTTATTAATGCATCTCCTAAACTGTTCCAATGATCCTTGAATCTGTTTCCCAGTACCATGCTGTTTTTACCACAGTGGCCTTGTAGTATAGTTTCAAGTTGAAGATAGTGATACTCCCTGGCTTGTCATTGTTGCCCAGAATTCCTTTTACCATTCTGGGTCTTCTCTGGTTTCAAATGAATTTTTGGATTGTTTTCTCTAGTTCTGTAAAATATGCTGTTGGGATTTCAATTGGGATTGCATCGAATCTATACAGCAGACTTGGAAGTATTGCCACACTCACTATATTGGTTCTTCCTACACAGGAACAAGGGATGTCTTTCCATTTTTTTTGATAGCCTCTATATATATGACCTATAGGTTCTTGAAGTAGGTATTGATGAGCCTCTGGATTTCTGCTGGGTCTGTTTTAATTTCATCTTTTTCATTCCCAATTGGATGGATTTGGGCCTGTTCGTTCCTTTTTTTTTGATAAGGTTGGCTAAGAGTTTGTCAATTTTGTTGATTCCAAGAACCAACTCTTGGCTTCATTGATTTTTTTTTTAATCAGTCAGTCTCCATTGCATTAATTTCTGCTCTCACCTTTATAATTCCTTCTCTTGTATGAGCTTTGTTTTGTTCTGCCCTTCTTTTTCTGGAAGCTTGAGGTTCAGCATCAGGTTGTTTAATTAGGCTTGTTCTGTTTTCCTAATATGAGTATTCTCTGCTATTAATTTCCTTCAGAAGACTGCTTTCATTCTGTCCAATATATTTGGATATTTTGTATTGTCATTGCCATTTAATTTGTAGGAACTGACTTTCTTCTTTAACTTCTTCTGTGACCCACTGGTTATTCAGAAGTGTGCTGTTCAATTTCCATATTTTTATGAAATTCTTGTTCCTTTTGCTACTGATCAATTGCATTGCACTATGGTCTGATAATATACAGGAGAAAACTTCAATTCCTTCGCACTTAAACATGTTCTATGAGTATGTGGTCTATTTTGGAGAATGACATGTGTGCAGCTGAAATTAATGTGTATTCTGATTTTGTGGGATGGAACACTCTGTAAACATCTGTTAAGTTGATTTCTTCATTAGTAGGAATGAGTTCTAGTATTTTATTGCTTATTTTTTTGTCTAGTTGATTTTTATCTGAGAAAGTGGGGTATTGAGGTCCCCCACTACTATTGTAGTAGTGCTTACTTGATGTTTCCTTTCTGTCAGTTTATTTTATGTAGTTGGATGCACTAGTATTTTGTGCATATGTATTTATGATTGTCATCTCTTCCCCTTGGATTGTTCCCTTAACAAGTATGTAGTGTCTTTCTTTGTCTGTCTTAATCAGTGTTGGTTTGAAATCCACTCGATCTCTAAAGAGAACAGCTACTCCTTTTCTTTGAGATCTTGTCACATAGAATATTGTTTTCCACCCTTTTACTTTCAGTCCATGAGTTTCTCTTTGAAGTGTGTCTTTCTTGTATGTAGCTTATTGTTGGATCTTATTTCTTGACCCATTCTGCCAGTCTATTCTTTTGACTGGTGAATTGAGACAATTAACATTGATTGTTATAACTGATATGTATTGACATCATTGTCGTGGCATTTTCTTTTTGTTGGATTCTGACCCTTTCATTTAATTTCTTGTCTTGCCCAATGGATTCATTCAGCTCAGCTATCTGGGGTTGTAGTTCTCATTGTCTTTTCCTAGGATATTGTCTAAATTTTTTTGGAGTGCTGGTTTGGTATGCATGAAGTTCCTAAGGTTCTCTTTGTCATGAATGTATCATTTCTAAATCAATTTTGAAAGATAATTTTTCAGGGTCCATCAATCTGCATTAGAGGCTGTTTTCATCTAGGACTTGAAATATTTAACTCCAAGCTCTTCTTGCCTTGAGGGTTTGGGTTGAAAAGTGTCCTGTGATTCTGATGGGCTTTCCTTTGTATGTGATTTGTTTCTTTAACTGCTTGTAGAATTGTGTTCTTCTGTTGGGTTTCTGGAATCCTATTATATGCTTATGTGTAGATTTTTTTTTAATCAAGGCTAGTTGGAGTCCTATATGCCTCACTTATCTGTATGTCAAGTGCTTTTACCCTACTTGGGAAGTTTTCTGCCATCACTTCTGGGAACAGTATTTTTTTGTCATCTTCCCTCTCTCCTGTTTCTTCATTGGCTCAGCTCAGTCTTATGTTCTTCTTTGCATCATCTAGGAGCTGCTTGATTAATTTCTCACGGTTTCTTACAATTTTAAAGAAATTTTTCTTTTCCTTTTCACTAATTGCAATCTTATCTTCTATATCTGAAATTCTGTCTTCACATTGGCTCATTCTGCTGCATAGACTTTCAATGGAGTTTTTAATCTCCTGGAAATCTGTTTGCATCTGTTTTATGGATTCCATTTGTTTCCTATGTTGGGATTCTATCATGTTCCTCAGCTTCTCTATCTTTTTAATCTGTATCCTCTCTCAATTTATTAATAATGTCTTGCACTATGGGCACTATCTCTGCTGTTCTCTGAAAAGTTATTTCTCATTTCATTTTTTCCAGATCCTGTTTCATTGCCGGTTCAGGGAGTTCAGGTCATTATCTGATTGTTCCATCTCATTTTCTTTTTGAGTTGCTTTAGGTGACCTGAAAGTCTGGTTTTGAGACTTGTTTATGTGCCTCCTTATTTCAAAGAGGGTGGGTGGTGATGGTGTGCTGTGGTGCCCTCATGGCTCACTTCCTAGGCACTGTGTCGGGCTGTGCTACTGTGCATTTTGGGCGATGGTATGGCATCCCAAAACGCTCAGCTACTTGGCCCTGGGGGCTTGTGCTTCTCTGGGGTGGTGGTCGTGGTACAGGAGCCTGAAAGGCTCAGGTGCTCAGCACTGGGGGGGCGGTCTCCGCTCCTCTGCACTTGTGGCAGTGGTACAAGGCTCAGCTGCTCAGCACTGGGGGCTTCTGCTCATCTGCCTGTCAAATGCTATTTCTGCAATTATTGAAAAGATAATTTGGTTGGGGTCCTTGGTTTTGTTAATGTCTTGTACTACATCTATTGATTTCCATAGGTTGAACCATCCATGCATCCATGGGATGAATTTTACTTAGTAATGATATATAATCTTTTTGATGATTTGCTGCAGTGTGTTTGCCAGTATGTTATTGAGGATTTTTGTTTCTATGTTCATTAAATATATTGGCTTCTGGTTCTCTTATTTGGTAGGGTACTTTTCTAGTTTTGTATTAGGGCAATGCTAGAAATGATTTTCTGGGTATTGCTTCCCTTTTAATTTAACTAGAGTTTGAAGAGTAGTATCATTAGATCTCCAAATTTTTGTAGAATTCAGCAGTAAATCTCTCAGGACCTGGGCTTTTCTTTGTTGATTTTCTTATTACTTATTCAATTTTATTGAGTAATATTAGATGCTTCATGATTTTATAGATTTTTTTCATTCAGCTTTGGTAATTTATATGTATCTAGGAATCTATGTAGCTCTTCTGAATTTTCCATGTTATTTGAGTGCAAGTTTTCAAAGTACATACTGATGATCTTCTGGATTTCTACAGGATCTGTTTTGGTCTTTCTCCTGTGGGTCTTCTCTTTTCCTTTTTTTGATAAGGTTGATAAGGGTTTGTCTATTTTCAAAGAACCATCTCAGTTGCTTTTTTCTAGGATATCCTTGAGAACTTTTTGGAGTGCTGGTTTTGTGTCTATGAATTTCTTCAGGTGTTCTTTTTCATAGGAGTATCTTATTTCTCCAATTTCTTGAAAGATAATTTTGTAGGGTAAAATAATCTTGGTTGGAGGTTGTTTCCTTTTAGGACTTGAAATACTTCACTCCAAGCTTTTCTTGACAGTCGTTTGTGTTGAGAATTCTTCTGTGATTCTGATGAGTTGTTCTTTTTATGTGTTTTTTTCTGTAGCATATTTTAATATTCTGTTCTTGTGTTAAATTTCTGGAATCTTGGCTATTACATACTATGGTGTGTTTTTTTCTGATCATGATTAATTGGGATTTTATATGTGTCACTTCTATGTATACCAAATTTTCCCCCATGCTTGGGAAGTTCTATATCATTTCTCTGATAAAGTTTTTATGTTCTTTTTGTTTTTTTCTGATTTTTTTATTGATTCTAGTTGATTTTATATTATTCTTGTTTTCATCAGCTAGCGGCTGGTTGATTTTTTTTGTGGTCCCTTGATTTTTCTAAAGTCATTCCTTTGATGTTTCCCAAACACAATCCTGTCTTCTAGATCTGATATTCTATGTTCACATTGGTTGATTCTGTTGGGTATGCTTTCAATAGAATTTTTTATCTCCTGGATATGTTTGTCTCTGTTTTATGGCATCTAGTTCTTTCCCTTATTGGGCATTCATTGTTTCCCTACACTCCTCTATTTTTTAAAAAAATTTGTAAATAATTTAGATTCACTAAACTTTTTCTTCATTATGGTCATAGTCCCTTTTAGTTACCTGTGTGACTATTTTTGTTTTGTTTCTGTCTAGAGACTTATCTGCTGTTTAAATTTTGCTGCTACCCTTTCATAAAATTCAGTTTTGAGGCTTTTGATTTCTTCCACCTTAATGCCATCTGGGTTTGCTTTGAGCAGACTGGGTGTTTTGGATTGAGCCTTCCATTTTTGCTCATTTTCTATTTTTTTGTTTATGTATTTTCTGCATTGAGGTTTGTAAATTGCTTATGGTAGGTAGTCTTATTACTAGTATCAAGATCTTCTTAGGTAGAGTACTTTTCAGACCTGTCTTCTAGGAATAGCTGCCTTTTGGCCTTTGAGTCTGTCCGAGGATCTTACCTCTTTTGCTCCTTAGGGATGAATGCAGCCTGTTTGGTCTAGCATCCAGTTCTTTTGTACTTATCTGTGGTATAGTTTATAGCTCACAATCTGGATATTGTCATACAAGAAGAATCCACTGATCCCAGTAGCTACTGCAAGTGGCTAACAGTGTAGCCAGCAATAAGTATGGTGGCAAACACAAACTGGAAAATGACAAAACTGTAATAATAACTAATACTTTGTAATTTTTAATCTTAAGTAAAAAATTTTATAGTTATATAACAAGATGTAAGACAAATCAAAAAATTATATAGAACAAATATCCCCTCAATAGAGCAATTACCCCCTTTCACCATAAAGCAGTATTCAGCCATAATAAGATATAGTTACATACCTTTAGATTTATAACATTAAATGGTATGAGTGTGGTAGTATGAAGAAAAAAATGAGCAAAAGAAGTAGATTATTAAAAATAAAGCAACGGTGGTTGTGTAGAATATGGTAAGATTGATATAGGAAGTCCTGTTAATAGTAAAGGAGAATTAATGTTATTAAATAGTGGTAACAGAGACAATCACCTAGAAAAGTGAAAAATAATAAGGAATGGAGATTAAACTAGAGGCAATGAGGATGTGGTTGCTATTTGAAGCAGAGGTGCAAACGAACTCTCAAAGCCCAAAGGTGCTGCATCCTTTCAGGGCCATGCCATGGCCCAGACAGAAGGAAAAAGCTGTCTAGACATGGCAGACGGGCTACTGGCAACTGACTAGCAGACCAAGGGAATTTAAGTTGAAAAGTAAAAACCTGGTACACTCAGAGCAGCAACTTAGGCTCAGTCACCATTTCGTCAGAAATGCTGCCCCACCCCCTTTTTTGTCTCTCTGAGAAAAAGAAGGAAGGAGACAGCCACGGTGGACTGCTGGCAGCTGGTCAACAGATCAAGGGATTTATGTAGTGAAATAGAGAACAGGTCCAGCCAACTCTGCTCCAGGTTCATGCAGGGCCTTGACTACGAAGGACTAGAGACACCCACTCTGCTCTGAGATCAGATAAGGGGGGCAGACAAGGCGCCTTGGCTAGTGACAGTCAGGGAACAGTATCTCTCCCCCTCACACTACAGTGGCAAACACATGCAGAAGGAATCACATGGGCTAAGAAAGCCTTGCAGACATGGTCATAGAGGGGAAATTTGGGTAAGAGACATAGGGAAGACTGCTGATTGAGGAAAGGCCCCAGATCTCAACCCCAGAAGTCAGAAAGTTGAAGCCCACTGAGAGAGCTGAGACACTGTAGTGAAGACTCACCCAACTACTGTGGCTCATGAGTTGGTGGGACCAGCACCTCTTACTGGACCCCGGACTTGCTGCAGGGGAAGGGCAGCTTGAACCTGGAGCCCAAGGTTCAAACTCACAGATCAGGGAGCTCAATTTCAGCCTCCCAGCCAGAAATTAGCTTGAATTTCAGTGGGTTACAGTAGGCTCACTGAGATTATCTGACTTGGATCTACAGGCTGCTGCCCACATTGTCTACCAATGATGGTAGAGACATGCTTTGAAAGGGACCCCTTTTTTCCTTCCTTTCTCTTTTTTCTTCTTCTCTCTTCTTCATTTCTCTCCTTTCTTGTTTCTATTATTGTCCTATTTCTCTTTTTTCTTTTCTTCTTTTTCTCCCCTCAATTTTTCTTATTCTTATAGGAGAATGAATACAAGCTGCTAGTTTTCCCGTTGCTGTTTATTCTATTTTGTATTTGTTCTTTCTGTCTCTCTTTTCTTCTTGTCTTCACCAGTTTCTTAAGGCATATGTGATCTTCCTGGGTCTTCTAGTCCTATTTCTCACCTCTTCCTCTACCTTTATCACTCTATGCTCCCTGTGACTCTTTCTAAGTCTTCTTTCTGGAGGGTGAGGCTGCTGTATTGAAGGGCTTCTTTAATATAAATGAATATTTGGTTGGTCCTTACTTTTGATATGTGGCCATGGGTCTAGTTCATGTAGTTAAAGGTGTTAGAATTGTGGCTGCCACAGTTTGTGGCAGAATCTCAGCAGACATCTCAACACAAACCCTCAAGTCAGGAAGAATCTGGAGTGAAGTATTTCAAGCCCGAAAAGAAAACAACCTCCAACCCCAATTGATGTACCCCACAACACTCTCAAAATCAATGGAGAAATAAGATACTTTCACGACAAAGAAAATCTGAGGAACTTCATGAATACTAAACCAGCACTTCAAAAAATTCTAAACAATTTCTTAGAAAAATGCAATGAGAGTCACAACTTCATAAATCCGAATAGAATGAAATTATCAGATAAGGCAAGAAATTAAATGGAATGGGGAGAAAAATAAATGAAAGACCCAACAATAAGAAAATATCATGACAAGGATGTCAATAATATCAGCTATAACCATCATGCTTAGGTAAATGCAAAGAAGTTGAAATTTCCTTTTGTATATCAGCAGATCATAGTGCAATGAAATTGGAGATTACTAGAGAAAGAATTCACAAGAACTTCACAAACACATAGAAGTTGAATAACACACTCCTGGACAACTGATGGATCACAGATAAAATTAAAGATGAAATTAGAGAGTTTTAAATGATAACGCCAATACCAGAATTTATGGACAATAAAAGCTGTCTTATGAGGGAAATTCATAGCAGTGAATGGCCATATTAGAAATACAGATCGAGCTCAAATAAACAACCTAATGCTGGACCTCAAACTTCTAGAAAAAGAGCAAGACAAACCCAAAGCTTGTACAAGGGAGGAAATTATAAAAATTGGAGCAGAAATCCATGCAATGGAGACTAAGAAAACAATATGAAAAATCACCAAATTGAAGTGTTGGTTCTAAGAATACATAAAATTTACAAACCCTTATCCAACCTCATCAAAAAGTGGAAAGAAAAGGCTCAAATCCATGGAATTATAAAAAAAGGGTGAAATTACAACAGACACAGAAGAAATACAGAGGATCAATAATACCTACATTGAGAACCTATAATCCAATAAGATAGAAAACACAGAAGAAATGGACAGATTCCTAGATACATACGAATTATCAAAGTTGAACCAAGACAAAAATTCTAAACAACCAATATCAATCAATGAAATTGAAAATGTAACTAAAAACTTACGAACTAAGAAGAGCCTGGGCCTTGATGGCTTCTCTGCCAGATTCTAAAAGACATTTAGAGAGAAACTACTACCACTAGAGTATAAACTCTTCAATGAAATTAAAAGGGAACCCATACCCAGCAATTCACTCCTTGAAGCAAGCATCACCTTAATCGACAAAGCAGAGAAAGACACAATTGAAAAAGAGAAGTATAGGCCAACCTCACTAATGAACAGAGATGCAAAAATCCTTAATAAGACACCAGCAAATAGAATGCAGAAGATCACCAAGAAGATCATATGCCCAAACCAATTGGGATTCATCCCAGGGATGCAGGGATGGTTCAATATACACAAATCAATAAATGTAATTAACCATATCAATAGAATCAAGGAAAAAAACCATATGATCATGTCAATAGATGCAGACAAAGCATTTGAGAAAATCCAACATGCATTTATGATGACATGAAGATCTTGTTAGGGCAAATTGGAGGACTTTAGAGGACCTGCCTTTCAGGAGAACCTCAATGCACTTTCTAGGCCAACGAGCTATTCACAATACAAGGCTCATAAAGATGTGCGGTAGAATTCAGCAATGCAGACAGTTGGAATGTGTTTTGAATGGTGTTGGAAGTCCAAGAGTGGAGTTCACTGGTAAAATCACAGCACTCTAGCGGCTTTCTCTGAGAAGAAACTGCACTTTGCATGATGAATTTCCATTGATTTGCATGGGAGAGCCGGCACTAGAAGGATGCTTGAAGGGAAACAAGTTCAAACTGCCGTTCCGATCTGAAGAGTGTATTTGATAACATGAAGATATTGTTAAGACAAATGGGAGGACTTTCCAGGACCTGCTTTTCAGCAGAACCTCAAAGCACTTTCTAGGCCAAAGTGCTATTCACGGTGCAAGGCTCACAAAGATGTGCTACAGAATTCAGCAATGCAGACACTCAGAATGTGTTGTGTGGTGTTCCAAGAGTGAAATGCACTGCTGAACTCAAAGAGCTCTAGCTGCTTTTTCAGAGAAGGAAATGCACTTTATATATAGAACTTCCTTTGACTTGCGTGGGAGAGCAGCTGATGCTAGAAGGATGCTTGAAGGGAAACTGAAGTACAAACTGCCAGGCTGTTCTGAAGAGTGTGTTTGGCTTTCAACATGAAGTATTTCTTAGGGCAAAGGTGAGGACTTTCCAGGACCTGTCTTTCAGCAGAAACTCAATGCACTGTTTAGCCAAATTACTATTCCCTGTACTTTCCTCTTAAAGAAATGCTACAGAATTCAGCAATGCAGAGAGCTAGACTGTTTTGGGAATGGTGTGGAAAGTAAGCTCAAGAAAACAGTGCGCTGGTAAACTCACAGCGCTCTAGCTCCTTTCTCTGAGAAGGAACTGCAGTGTACATGATTAGCTGACTTGCATGGGAGAGGTGGAGTGAGAAGGAATTTTGCAGGAAAACAGAGCTGCAAACTGCCGGACTGTTCTGAAGTGTGTGTTAGGTTTCTAATATGAAGTTCTTCTTCGCGCAAAGGTGAGGACCTTCCAGGAACTGCCGTTCAGCAGAAACTCATTGCACTTCCTAGGCCAAAGTGCTGTTTAGGGTACAAGAGTTTTCATGATGTCCTACACAATTCAGCAATGCAGACATGTAGAATGTGTTGTAAAGGATCTTGGAAGTAAGTCCAAGAGTGGAGTGCACGTGTAAACTCACAGCACTCTAGCTGCTTTCTCTGAGAAGGAACTGAACTTCATATCTTAAGCTTCCTTTGACTTGCATAGGATAGCTGCTGCTAGAAGAATGCTTGAATGAAAACTGAAGTGCAAACTACCATAGCATTCTGAGAACTGTGTTTTGCTTATAACATATAGTTCTTTGGACAAACTTGAGGACTTTCTAGGAACTTTCAGCGGATCTTCAATGCGCTTTCTAGGCCAAAGTGCTTATTTGACGTACAGGCCTCATAGAGATATGCTACAGAAATCAGCAATGCAGAGAGCCAGATTGTGATGTGAATGCGATTCGATGTAACCACATGTGTGGAGTGCACTGCCAAACTGACAAGAGCTCTAGCTGCTTTCTCTGAGAAGGAACTGCACTTTATATCATAACCTCCCTTTGACTTTCTCGGGAGAGCTGGAGCTAGAAGTATGCTAGAATGAAAACTGAAGTGCAGGCTGCTGGACCTTTCTGAACAGCCTGTTTAGCTTCTTACCTCAAGTTCTTCTTAGGACAAAGTTGAGGACTTTCAAGGACCTGTGTTTCAGCAGAACCTCACTGCAATTTCAAGGCCAAAGTGCTATTCATGGTACAGATCTCACAGAGATGTGGTCCAGACATCAGCAGAGACCCAAATTGTGATGTGAATGATTTTGGATGTAACCACATGTGTGGAGTGCACTGCCAAACTGACAGAGCCCTAGCTGATTTCCCTGAGAAGGATCTGCACTTTATATCATACCCTTCCTTTGACTTGCATGGAAGAGCTAGCCCAAGAAAACTCCTTGAATGAAAATTGAAGTGCATACTTCCATTCTGAAGAGTGTCTTTGGCTTCAAATATCAAGTTCTTCTTGGGAAAAACTGAGCAATTTTCAGGCCCTGTATTTTGGCAGAACCTCAATGCCCTTTCTAGGACAAAGTGCTATTCACAGTGTAGGCCTCATAGAGCTGTGCTACAGAAATCAGCAACACAAAGACTCAGATTGTGATGTGAATGGTATTCTATGTAACTCCAAGTGCGGAGTGCACTGCCAAAGTCACAGAGCTCTAGCCCTTTTTTCTGAGAAGCAACTGCACTTTTTATCATAACCTTCCAAAGACTTGCAAGGGAGACTTGGCACTAGAAATATCCTGAATGAAAAATGAAGTGCATACTACCAGATCATTCTGAAGAGTGTGTTTGGCTTCTATCATCAAGTTCTTCTTAGCACAAAGTTGAGGACTTTCCAGGACCTGTCCTTCAGCAGAACATCAATGAAATTTCTAGGCCAAAGTGCAATTCAAGGTACAGGTCTCATAGAGATATGCTACAGAAATCAGCAATGCAGAGAGCCAGATTGTGATGTGAAAGGTATTCGATGTAACCACATGTGTGGAGTGCACTGCCAAACTGACAGAGCTCTAGCTGCTTTCCCTGAGGTGAAACTGCACTTTATATCATAACCTTCCCTTGATTTGCATGGAAGAGCTGGAACTAGAAGTATGCTTGAATGAAAACTGAAGGGCAACCTGCCAGAACATTGTGAATTGGGTTTTTTGGCTTCTAACATCAAGTTCTTCTTAGGATAATGTGGAGGACTTTCCAGGACCTATCTTTCAGCAGAAGCTCAACGAATATTCCAGGGAAAAGAGATAGTTATGGTACAGGCCTTATAGAGATGTGCTACAGGAATCAGCAATGCAGAGAGCCAGATTGTGATGTGAATGGTATTGGATGTGACTCCTAGTGTGGAGTGCACTGCCATCCTGACAGAGCTCTAGCTGCTTTGAGAAGGAACTGCACTTTACATTAAAACCTTCCTTTGACTTGCATGTGCTATCTGGCACTGGAAGAATGCCGCAATGAAAACTGAAGTGCAAATTTTCAGAACATTCCGAAGACTGTGTCTGGCATCTCATGTCAAGAACTTCTTAGGATAAAGTTGAGCACTATTCAGGACCTGTCTTTCCGCAGAACCTCAATGTACTTTCTAGGCCAAAGTGCTATACACAGTGCAGGCCTCTTAGAGATGTGCTACAGAAATCAGCAATGCAGAGAGTCAGTTTGTGATATGAATGATATAAGATGTAACTCCAAGTGAGGAGTGTACTGCCAAACTGAAAGAGGTTTAGCGCCTTTCTGTTAGAAGGAACTGCACTTCATAACATAACTTTCCGTTGACTTGCATGGAAGAGCTGGAACTAGAAGTATGCTTGAATGAAAACTGAAGGGCAAAGATCCAGAATATTCTGAAGAGTGTGTTTGGCTTGTAACATCAAGTTCTTCTTCAGACAATGTAGAAGACATTCCAGGCCCTGTCTTTCAGCAGAATTTCATGGCACATTGTAAGTCAAATTGCTTTTCACAGTACAGTCCTAATAGAGTTGTGCTACAGAAATCAGCAATGCAGGGATCCAGATTGCGATGTCACTGGTATTGGATGTAACTCCAAAGGTGGACTGCACTGAAACTGACAGACTAGCAGCTTTCTGTGAGAAGGAATTGTACTTTATAACATAACCTTCCATTGACTTGCGTGGGAGACCTGGCACTAGAAGAATGCTTGAGTGAAAACTGAAGCCAAACTGGCAGACCATTCTGAAGAATGTGCTTGGCTCTAATAGGTTCTTCTTAAGACAATGATAAGGACTTTACAGGGCTAGTCTTTCAGCAGAACTTCTTGGCACATTCAAGGCCAAAGTGCTGTTGTCCATACGTGCCTCATAGAGATGTGTTAGCGAAATCAGCAATGCAGAGAGCCAGATTGTGAAGTGAATGTATTGGATGTAACTCCAAAAGTGGAGTGCACTGTCACTGTTACAGTGATCTATCTCCTTTCTCTGAGAAGGAACTGAACTTTATATCATATCCTTTCTTTGAACTGCATGGGAGATCTGGCACTAGAAGAATGCTAAAATGAAAACTGAAGTGCAAACTGCCGGACCATGTAAAGAGAGTATTTGGCTTATAACATCAAGTTCTTCTTAGGAATAAGTTGCGGACATTCCTGGAACTGTCTTTCAGGAGAACTTCATGGCACATTCTCGGCCAAAGTGCTATTCTCAGTACAGGCCTCCTAGAGATTTGGTACAGAAGTCAGCAATGCAGAAAGCCAGATTGTAATGGGAATGCTACTGGATGTAGCTCCAAGAGTGGAGTGCACTGGCACAGAAAGAGAGATCTAGCTGCTTTTTCGGACAAGGAACTGAACTTTATATCGTAACCTGCCTTTGACTTGCATGGGAGAGCTGGGAATAGAAGAAAGTTAAATGAAAACTGAAGGGCAAACTAATGGAAAATTGTGAAGAGTGTGTTTGGCTCTAACATCAAGTTTTTAGGAGGTTGAGGACTTTCCAGGACATGTCTTTCAGCAGAATTTCATGGAAATTTCAAGGCCAAAGTGCAATTCACAGTACAGCCCTCATAGAGATTTGCTACAGAAATCAGCAATGCAGAGGACCAGATTTTGAGATGAATGGTTTTAGGTGGAACTCCAAGAGTACAGTGCATGGCCACAATATCAGACCTCTAGCTCCTTTCTCTGAGAAGGAACAGCACTTTATAACATAAACTTCCTTTGATTTGCACAGCAGTGCTGGTTCTAGAAAAATGCTTGAATGAAAACTGAAGGGCAAATTGCCGGACCATTCTGAAGAGTGTGTTTGGCTTCTAACATCAAGGTCTGCTTAGGAATAAGTTGAGTACATTCCAGGACCTGTTTTTCAACAGACCTTCACTGCACATTCTTGGCCAAAGTGCTATTCCAGTACAGGCCTCTTACAGATTTGCTACAGAAATCAGCATTGCAGAGACTCAGATTGTGATTGGCATGGCATTGGATGTAACTCCAAGGGCAGAGTGCACTGAAACTGTGACAGATTCCTAGCTGCTTGCACTGAGAAGTAACTGTACTTTATATCATAACGTACCTTTGTTTTGCATGGGAGAGCTGGCCTTAGAATTATGCTTGAATGAAAACTGAAGGTAAACTGCCAGAACATTTTGAAGAGTGTGTGACTCCAACAAGCTCTTCTTAGGACCATATTAAGGACATTCCAGAACCTGTCTTTCAGCAGAACTTCATAGCACATTCAAGGCCAAAGTGCTATTGTCTGTACAGGCCTCATAGAGATTTGTTACAGAAATCAGCAATGCAGAGAGCCAGATTGTGATGTGAATTATATTGAAAATAACTCCAGAATGTAGGGCACTGCCACAGTGACAGTAATCTATCTCCTTTCTCTGAGAAGGAACTGAAATTTACATCATAACATTTCTTTGACATCCATGGAAGGGCTGGCTCTAAAAGAATGCGTCAATGAATACTGAAGAGCAAATGGCCAGACCATTCTGGAGTGTGTTTGGCTCTAATATCAAGTTCTTCTTATTGCAAAGTTGAGGACTTTCCAGGACCTTCCTTTCAGCAGAACTTCATGGCTCATTCTAGACCAAAGTGCTATTCACAGAGCAGGCCTCACAGAGACATGCTAAACAGCAACGCAGAGAGCCAGATTGTGATGTGAACGGTATTGGAAGAAACTCCAAGAGTGGAGTGTACCACCATAGGGACAGAGATCTGGCTGCTTTCTCAGAGAAGGAACTACACTTTATATCATAACCTTCCATTGACTTGCATGAGAGAGCTGATGCTTGAAGAATGTTTTCATGAGAACCTAATCGCAAACTGCCTGACCATTGTGAAGAGTGTTTGACTTCTACCATTAAGTTTTTCTAAGGACAAATTTGAGGACATTCCAAGACCTGCCTTTCCTCAGAACTTCATGGGAATTTCAACACCAAAGTGCTATTCACAAGACAGGCTTCATAGTGATAAGCTACAGAAATCAGCAGTGCAGAGAGCCAGATTGTGATGTGAATGATATTGGTTGTAACTAAGAGTGGAGGGCACTGAAAAGGTGATAGATGTCTACCTTCTCTCTCTGAGAAGGAACTGCACTTTATATAATAACCTTCCATTGACTTGCATGGGAGAGATTTCATGGCAGAAAGCTAGAATGAAAACTGAGGTGCAAACTGCCAGGCCATTCTGAATGGTGTGTTTGTTTTCTAACATCAAGTTCTTCTTAGCACAAAGCTGAGGACTTTCCAGGACCTTTCAGCAGAACTTCATGGCACTTTATAGGCCAAAATGCTAGTCACAGTATACGCCTTATAGTGTTGTGCTACCGAAATCAGCCATGCAGAGAGAGAGATTGTGATGTGAATGGTATTGGATGGAACTACAAGAGTGGAGTGCAGTTCGACAGTGACAGTGTTTTAGCTGCTTTCTCTTGGAAAGAACTGCACTTTATATCATAATCGTCCATTGACTTGCATGAGAAAAGTGGAACTAGAAGAATGAAAGAAAACTGCAGTGCAAACTGCAGAACCATTGTGTAAAGTGTGGTTGGCTTCTAACATCAAGTTCTTCTCAGCCCAAAGCTCAGGATTTTCCAGGACCTGTCTTTCAGCAGAACTTCATGGCACTTTCTAGGCCAAAGTGATAGTCACAGTATAGGCCTTAAAGTGTTGTGCTACAGAAATCAGCAATGCAAAGAGCCAGATTGTGATCTGAACTGCATTGTATGTAACTCCAACAGTAGATTGCACTGAAACAGTGATAGCTGTGTAGCTGCATTGTCTGAGAAGGAACTCCACTTTATATCATAACGTTCCTTTGACTTGCATGAGAGAGCTGGCGCTAGAATACTTGATTGAAAACTGAAGTGCAAACTGCAGAATCATTCTGAAGACTGTGTTTGATTTCCAACATAAAGTTCTTTTAGGACGATGTCCTGAGTCGAATCAGCCCACTGAAGACATACATGTCTGCAGAAGCTGTAGCTGTCCTGGGAATCATGCAGAATGCACCGAATCGGCCCACACCCTGGCAGCAATCCACTGGGCACGCCCCCCCCCCCGCTCCTCTGTACACCACCTTTTTCCACACGACAAAGACACAGAAGACACTGGACCCACCAGACCACTGTACTGGGTAAGTTGGTGTCATCTTCACCTCCCATTGGGACCCGGACTATCTTCAGGGGAAGAGCAGCTGGAACCTGCAATACAACTCTTCAGCGTTCATCCCTATGGGAGGACCGGGAGCTCAACTTGGGACTTGCAGCCAGAAATCTGCCTGAATCTCATGGGTCGGTGACTAGCTTGCTGAGACTCATTGACATATCTGCACACTTGCAACCCACGTTGTCTATTGTGACAGCAGAGACATAAACTGAAAGAGGCCCTTCATCTTCATGATTTTTATTCTCAAAATTGGTTTTATTGTTTTGTTTTTTCTTTCTTTTCTTTTGCTCCTCATATATTTTTTTCCCTACTCTGGAAATATTTGTTTTTCTCTTTTTTCTTTTCTTTTCTTCTTTCTTTTCTCTTTCCTTTCTCTCTCTCTTACACTCACTCTTTTGCTTTCCCACATTGTTCATCTTCCCTTTTTGTCCC
Organism: Heterocephalus glaber; assembly: GCF_000247695.1. Next base: position 3,639,415 of record NW_004624898.1, on the reverse strand, counting down.
TGTTTTGGTCCTCATTCAGAGTTCTCTATTTTACTATTATTCTCTTTTTCCTTCTCACCTGTGTCCTCTGATCACACTGCTAACGTTCCCTTATCCTTCTTCCCATCTATCCCTCCATGCCCAACCCCTTCTAACTCCCGATCCCAAAGGGTAATGTTCTTATTTTGAAGAGTTTATTCACTATATGTTGGGTTGGTCCTCAATCTTGATTTAAGTCACACAGCTAAAGGTGATAGATTAATAACTACCACAAATGTCATTTTCAAAGATGTACTTGATGCAATGGTGTTGCTGACTGTATCACTTGGGCTAAGGTGTGGATATTGAACTAGTCAATGAACCTTCCTAATATACGGAAAATGAGTCAGCCTTAGAGTCATTAGAGACGCAAAACTTAAAAACCAGCTATATCTGGAAGACACCTCTGAGAAGCAATCATTCCATAGGGATTCTAATTACAGCGCAACAAAGATACCTACAATAAGCAATTTCAAACTATCAACCCAGGAGTTAAACCAAGGACAGTACCAAAAACAAAAATGAGAAGCTATTTAAGCCAGGCACAAGCTCAGACTTCCACCCCACCAAGGGTAAATCCTGGGGGAAATGAGGTAGAAAAGTCCCATAAACAACCACCTGGATGCTCTGAACTGATAGCACAGAAAGTAACAAAAGAGAGGAATGAGGCTCTAGAAAAATTCAAAGCAGAAATAATCTCCCAGATACCTACAGAGATGGTGAGCAGAGTGAAAGACATGATTAGAGGATCTAGAACAGAAACAGATAAAAAAAAATAGATGAGCTCAGAAACATGCTGGAAGCCATGAATACCCAGCATAAGAAATGGAAAGCATGATTGCCCAACATAAAGAAATGGAATCCATGAAACAGATTCAAACAGATATTCAGGAGATCAAAAACTCCATTGAAAGTATCCACAGCAGATTAAGGGAATCTGAAGATAGAATATCAGATATAGAAGACAGGATCATGGTTAGAGACCAAGAAAATAGAGATTTCTTAAAAATAGTAAGGGACCACGAGAAATCAATCCAACAACTGTGAGCTCATGCAAAGAAGAATAACATAAGACTGATAGGAGTCCATGAAAAAACAGGAGAAAGCACAACTGGCATTAAAAACTTTGCACAGAAGTAATAGTGGAAAACTTCCCAGACAGAGGTAGTGAATTGGACATACAGATAAGTGGGGCAAATAGAACTCCAACTAGCCGTGGTCAAAAAAAAAAATCTTAATCTAGACATATAATAGTCAAGATCCCAGAAACCCAACAGAAAAACAAAATCCTACAAGCAGAGAAAAGAAACAAATCACCTACAAAGGAAAGCCCATCAGAATCACAGCAGATTTCTCAACACAAACCCTCAAATCAAAGAGAGCCTGAAGTGAAGTATTTCAAGCCCTAAGAGAGCTTCCAGGGCCAGGGATTTAGTGCAGTGGTTTAACTGCCCGCTGCACAAGAAGAAGGATCCGAGTTCTGATCCCCAGTACCAAAAAAAAAAAGTTGAGTCAATATATATCCCAACAATTTGAAACATGAAAGTCTTTATAAAGAAAATAAATTTCCAACCTAGACTGTTGTATCTTGCAAAATTATCTTTCAAAATCAATGGGGAAATTAGATACTTCCATGACAAAGAACACCTGAGAAATTTCATGAACTCCAAAAGAGCACTACAAGTAATTCTAAATATCCTAGAAAAAAGCAATGAAGGGCAATTCCATGAGGCCCAACAGTGGAAGACACAAGGCTAGGTAAGACACTAAAGGGAAAGGGAGAAAAGTAAGAAATAAAAGAGCCAACAAAAGTAAAACATCATGACAAGGATAAATCAATATCTATCAATTATAACCATCAATGTTAATAGCCTCAACTCACCAATCAAAAGAAATAGACTGGCAGAATGGATTAAAAAGGAAAATGCAAAGAGACGCTTTATACAAGAAACACACCTAACTCAAAAAGAAACTCATAGACTGAAAGTAAAAGGATGGAAAAAAGTTCTCCATGCCACAGGAACACAGAAGAAAGCAGAGGTAGCACTCTTATTTGCAAAGTAGATTTCAAACCAAAACTAATTAAGAGAGACAAAGATGGTCACTACATCCTTGTGAAGGGAACAATCCAAGAGGAAGAGATGACAATCCTAAATATATAAGAACCAAATACAAATGCCCCCCAACTATACAAAACAAATATTAATAGACATGAAAAACCAAATAAACACTAACACAATTTTAGTGGGAACCTCAATACCCCACTATCACAAATAGATCATCTAGACAAAAGTTAAAAAGCAAATTCTAGAACTGAACCAGAATACTAAACAAATGGGATTAATAGAAGTTTACAGTGTGTTCCGCCCCACAAAGTCAGAGTACAAATTCTTTTCGGCTGCACATGGGTCATGCTCCAGAATAGGCCATATGTTGGCTCATAGGACATATCTAAGTAAATATAAAACAATTGAAGTTACCCCCTGTATATTATGAGACCATAGTGCAATAAAATTGGAGATCAATAACATAAGAAACCGCAAAACCCCAACAAACACATGGAAA
>NW_004624898.1:3616380-3627767 GCF_000247695.1 Heterocephalus glaber | reverse complement strand
GATAAATCCAGCACCCATTCATGATAAAAACCCTGCAGAAAATTGGAATAGAAGGTCTTTATCTTAACCTGATTAAGGCTATGAAAAACCAATAGCCAACATCATAGTAAATGGTCAAAAACTGAAATCTTTCACTCTAAAATTAGGAAAAAGACAAGGATGCTCACTATCACCACTCCTCTTCAGTATAGTTCTGGAAACAGCCACAGCAATTAGAAAAGAGAAAGAAATAAAGGGAATAAAGATAGGAAAAGAAGACCTTAATATCTCATTCTTTGCTGATGAGATAATACTTTACATAGAGGATCCAAAAAGCTCCAGCAGAAGACTTTTAGACTTGACAGATTCAGTAGAGTAGCTGGATGCAAGGTCAACGCTCAAAAACAATAGCCTTCTTGTTCACAAACTGACTCACTGAGATAGACATTAGGGAAACTATTCCTTTTACAGTAGCAACCAAAAAAATCAACTATCTAGGAATCAATCTAACAAAGGAAACAAAAGACCTCTACACTGAAAACTACGGCACTCTGAAAAAAGAGATCAAAGAGGATACAAGAAAATTGAAAGACATCCCTTGCTCCTGGGTAGGAAGAACTAATATAGGGAAAATGGCCATACTTCCAAAACTACTGTATAGATTCAATGTAATGCCAATTGAAATACCAACAATATACTTCACAGAACTAGAGAAAGCAATCCAAATATTCATTTGGAACCATAAGAGACCTAGAATAGCTAAAGCAATTCTAAGCAACAGAGACATGACTGGGAGTGTCACAATCCCCAACTTGAGACTATACTACCAAGCTACTATGATAAAATCAGCATGGTACTGGCAAAGGAACAGACCTGAGGATCAGTGGAATAGCTAAGAAGATGCAGAAACAACTCCAGACATACTCAGCCACCTCATCTTTGACAAAGGATCCAACTACCATTATTGGAGGAAAGATAGCCTATTTAATAAATGGTGTTGGAAAAACTGGATTGTAACCTGCCAAAGATTGAAACTAGACCCATACCTATCACTATGCGCTAAACTAAGATCGAAGTGGATTAAAGATATAAATATTAAATCAGAAACACTGAACTTGTCACAAGATTAGATAGGTAGAACTCTTGAAGACATTGGCATAGGAAAAGACTTCATGAACAAAACCTCAGCAGCATAGGAACTACCAGAAGGAATCAACAACTGGGATCTCGTCTTATTAAAAAGTTTGTGCACTGCAAAAGAAACCACCAGCAGAGCAAACAGATAACCTACAATATGGGAAATAATTTTCAGCAGCTGTACCTCAGACAAAGCACTACTATCAAGAATATATAAAGAATTGAAAAAAATCAGACCCCCCCCAAATTCAAAGACCCAACTCAAAAATGGGCATCTGAAATGAACAAGCATTTCTCAGACAAAGAAGTAAAAGCAGCAAGCAAATATATGAAAAATTGTTCAACACTCATCATTCGAGAGATACAGATGAAAACATTCCACCTCACCCCAGAAAGAATGGCTGCTATCAAGAAATCAACAAATAACAAATGCTGGCAGTGTTGTGGGGAGAAAGGAACCCTTCTCCATTGTTGGTGGGAGTGCAGACTCGTGCAACCCCTGTGGAAGTCAGTATGGAGATACCTCAAAGAACTAGGACTACAGGTCCCATTTGACCCAGCTATTTCCCTCTGGGAGTCATCCCCAAAGAATTAAAAGAATCATACCACAGCGATATATGTGCATCTATGTTTAATAGCAGCACAGTTTGTAATAGCTAAAGCTTGGAAACAGCCCAAGTGCCCATCAACTGGAAAGTGGATAAAGAAGTGGTTTTTTAATAAAATGGAGTACTACTCAGCCACAAGAATGAGAAACTAGAGACATTTATAACTAAATGGATGCATATTGAGGCCATACTCTTAAGGATGAAAATGATTAAAATGAATAACTTGAAATAGGAAAAGGTCCAAAGGCATAGAGGTCGTGGGAGAGGAAGGGTAGAGGAAAGAAGGGAAAGGAAAAATTATGAGAAAGGAAAAAAAAAACGGAAACAAAGTCTACGTAAATAGGGAAGGGCACACAGGTAATGGGGGAAAAATAAGAACTAAGATACAGAATGTTCAGGTACAAGCACCCAATAATAAATGTAAATGTATTGTATACCTAAAATGTACCTATAAAGATATAAATTAATTAATTAATTTTAAAAAGAAAAAAAATGTAAATGTGGAGCATAGAAAAATGAGAGACACCTTACATTTAAAGCATTCAGTACCTCTATGCCTGAAGCTACTCCTCTAGCTTTAGTACCTGATAATAAAATTTCCAAGGCAATTTAAGCATTGACCACCAGGTGCTGAGGGTGGAATTTCTAGGCCACCCATAATCTCTACAAGGCTATAGCCATTCTTGACTAAGTTGTTGATGTCCCTCAAAGACAATACCCCTTGCAGGAAGTAAATGGCAAATATGGGACTACCTGTGTTCATGTGTCTTTTTGGCTCAGTAATCTTAGACAGATCAAAAGAGACTTAAAAGTTTTCAGATGACCATGATATGTATATTGAGGTCTTTAGAGGAGTTACTCAGAACAACAGACTAAATTAGAAAGATATAATGTTTCTTTTAAATCAAACATTGATTTCTAATGAGAGAGTGTTACAAGCTGGTACTACACATAGAGACAAATATCTTAAGTTTGGAAGCTCAAAAGACAGGCAGCCAAGGAAATAACTGGTTTCTACTGGAACACAAGCAGTCCCTATGCAAAAACACCTACTGGCCTGGCAATCACAGAGAAGACTAAATAGAAGACATTTTCAGGCATGTATTCTTGAAGGTCTAAGAAACATGAGAGCTAAGTCCTTCCATTATTTTAAATTGTCAACTATTTATCATGAAAAATAGGACATCCCTACATTCTGATTTGATAAAAGGAAATACAGTTTTTCCCAAGTCACAGTCTTGCAATATGTAAATGGTATAATATTATGTGCCCTCTCAGATGAGCTTTATAGCCAAGATATCTGCCTTGCTGAATTTTCTGACAGGGGTTATAATGTTTCTAGATCTAAGGCACAACTTTGCAGTCTTGAGGTAAAATATTTAGGCCTTATTGTATCTAAGGGAACCCAAAGACTGGGGGAAGAATGAAGTAAACCAATTATTTCCTTTCTACAGCCCAAGACTCTAAAACAGCTAAGGAAATTCCTGGAAATGACAGGCTTTTGTGGCCTTCAGAGAGCAGGATATAATGAGATTGCATGACCTCTCTATGAGCTTATAGAAAAACCCAAGAGACAGACACTTGGGGACCTCATTCCCAGACTGCACTCTAGAAGTTCAAACAAACACTTCTGAGTGCCTAACTACAGGACACAGTTTCAGTGTGTATGTTAATAAAAGGTGAGCCATGGCTTTGGGAGTGTTTCCACAACATCAGGGAGATGCTCAACAGCCTGAAGGGTATTTCAATCATAAATAAGATATTATAGATTCAGAGTAATTCATTAAAAGGGTAAGGCCTTAACAATATTTTTAGAATACTTTCATTCTCTTTCAAAAGGCAAAAAGCAGCCATTTGGGTTCTTTGCTTATCGGTTTGATTTTTCTGCTTGGCAATGCAGTGGGAGTCAATTATACCTTTTGTCTCTGGAGACATGTTTTGCTAAGGATTGCAGATGCCCTCTGGAAAAGCTCCTGATCTTAACTGTCCTTCTACACCTGAGATGGTTAAGATTGTGTTCTTGTGCCATACGTAAAGGCACTCTTTTGTTACTTCTCCACTGCCCTGCTACTGAGAAATAACTCAGTTTGATTCAAGGTACTTCACTTTTCTGTGGCTGCTGGATTTTAAGACAAAGCTTCCAGAATGATGTTTCCTCTCCCTGGAATCCTTGCAGATTAAATCTGGCCATATAGAAAACTGGTTTAGGTTTAATCCTGAAACTCTCAAAAGATAAATGTAAATATTTTAGTTCATATTTATCTATCAGCCCTCAGGCAAAATTAGAGAATGGTAAAAACAGCTAACCTGGCTCTGGCCACTTCCTTGCACTTCTAGTCTGACACCACTGGATAAGATAAAGCTTGCAGTACACCTTAGATTATGCACAGAACAAAAAAGATAGACGAATGCCTTCTTTATCTTTCTTTCTTTTCAAAATGAAAAAAAAAGTCATAGGTAGACATCTGCATCATATCAGGCTGGAGCCTTGGCAGGCCCTCTTCCCTCAGTGCTTGGAATTCATACTTAGCTCCAAAGAGTTTCACCTAGTCTCTTCTACATGTAAACCTGCCCTAAGCAGATCCCACTGGACCCAGTTAAAATTACCATTAATGGTCTGTCCCTTTAGAGGGAACAATTATATGTGGCTATCAAACAACTATGGTTAACAAAGCAACAATGAGAACCCTGTACACCTGGGTATTCCAATCAGATAAATTGTCAGCTTAGGGCCCATCTTAAAATTGTCTTTGCTTTCACAGGTGTAGAAGATTTTTATTCCTTTTGATTCATATTATGAGATCTCTGTGAATTGAAATACAAAGTTCTGACTAGTCTTATTTATAGTTGCAAATGTAAGAATTATAAAAGTTACGTAATTCAACTTTGACAAATACATCTGAGTGCACTCTGGTTTACAAGTAACTGTACTTTTTCCATCCTCTTCCACTGATATGTATATGTATGGACAGTAGGCACCAGGGAAAAGGTTGCAGTAGAAACTTCATTTCAAACTGCAGCACCTTCTGAAAAGTGTATTTGGCTTCTCATCTCAAGTTGTTCTTAGGACAAGGTTGCGATCCCTCAAGGTCTTTCTTTACAGCAGAACCACTTCACACTTTTGAGGTGAAACTGACATTCCCAATAAAAGCCTCATAGAGATGTGCCTTACATATTTGTAATGCAGAGTGGCACACACCAGAGAGACTACTGTTTTACCTTGTTCCTGGAACAGAGTTGATTTCACACCAAGGCAGGGCTAGCTGCTTTCTCTGAGAAGTATCTGCACTTGATGGCATCCTCTTCCATTGACTTCTAAGGACAGAATTCACCAGGGAAAATGTTGGAGTGAAAACTTAGAGGTTCAAATTGCATAAACATTTTGAAAAGTGTGCTTGACTTCTCAAGGCAAGTACTTCTTAGAAGAATGATGACAGTTCTGCAAGGTCTTTCTTTACAACAGAGCTCTATTGAAATTTCTAGGCCTACCTGCCATTCGCAATAGAAAACTCATATAAGTGTGCTGTACAAATCTATAATGCAGAGAGGCAGAAACTGCAGAGAATACTGTTTCTTCATTCCTAGATTGGGTTCAATTGCCACACCTGGACAGTTCTAGATGTTTTGTCTGACAAGTAACTGCACTTTATCCCATCTGCTTCCATTGACTTCTAGAGAGAGAAAGCACCAGAGAAAATGTTCCAACTTCAAACTGCAGCACCATTCAGAAAAGGGCATTTTTCTTCTCACCTCATGTTTTTCTTAGGAGAAAGTTTCCATCTCTCCAAGGCCTTTCTTGGTAACAGAACTGTAAGGCATTTTCTACTGACATTCAAAATATAAGACTCATAGACATGTGCTCTACAAATCTCTTATACTCAGAGGCAGACACTGGAGAGACTATTATATTTCTTCATTCCTGGAGTGTGGTGGAGAGCCACACCAGGGCAGTTCTAGATGCTATTTCTGAGAACTGCACTTGATATTATCCCCTTCCTTTGACTTCTATGACTAGAATGCACCCTGGAAAAGGCTGCAGTGTAATCTTCAGTTCAAACTGCATTCCCATTTTGAAAAGTGTTTTTGGTTTCTCACCTCACGTTCTTCTTAGGACAAATTTGGCATCTCTCCAAGGCCTTTCTTTGGAGCAGTACCTTATTGCAATTTATAGGCCAAACTGCCATTCACAACAGAAGCCTCATACAGATGTCCTTTACAAATCTGTAATGCAGACAGACATTTAGAGAGACTACCATTTTCCTTTGTTCTTGGAATGGAGTTGATTGACACACTAAGGCAGTTCTAGCTATTTTCTCTGAGACTTCACTTGATGTCATCCCTTCCTTTGACAGAATTCACCAGGAAATATTTTGGAGTGAAATCTTGAGGTGACACTGCCCAAACATTCTGAAAAGTGTGTTTGGTTTCTCTTATGTTTTCTTAGGACAAAGTTGACAGACCTCCATGGCCTTTCTTTGCTGTAGGACTGACTGTATGGCACTCTCTAGAACAAAATGTCATTCAACATAGAAGCATCACAGAGATGCGCCATACAGACCTATAATGTGGAGAAGCATACTTGAGAGAACCATTTCACTTCTTTCCTGGACTGGAATTGATTGCCACACCAGGACAATTCTAGGTCTTTTCACTGAGAAGTCACTGCACTTGATATCCTCTTCCATTGATTTCTATTGCTAGACTGCATCAGGGAAAATGTTGGAGTGAAAAGTATAATTCACACTGAACTATTGTGAAAAGTGGGTTTGGCTTCTAACCCCAAGTTCTTCTTAGGACAAAGTTGCCAGCTGTCCAAGGCCATTTTTCTTGCAGCAGAACTGTATGACACTTTCATGGCACAACTGCCATTCAAAATACAAGCCTCATAGAAAGGTGCTCTACAAACCTGGAATGCAGAGAGAAGCATAATCGAGGAGACTAATGTTTTACTTCATTCCCAGAATTGTCAACATGGCAACACCAGGGCAGTTCAGGCTGCCTTCTCTGAGAAAAACCCACACTGCATGTCATCCCATCCTTTGTCTTCAATGAGGAAAAGGCCTCAGAGACAAGATTGGAGTCAAACCTTCATTCAAACTGCTGAGCCATTTGGAGAAGTGTGCTCAGCTTCTAGCCACAAGTTATTCTTTGCACAAAGTTGACATCTCTAAAAGCCTTTGCTTTGCAGCGGAACTGGAAGGCACTTTGCAGGCCCAACTGCCATTTCCAATGAAATACAAGCCTCATAGGTGTTGTAAAAACCTGAAATGTCCAGAGACAGACACCCAAGGTGACTACTCTTTTACTTCATTTCCAGAGTGGACTTGTTGACCACACCAGGGCACTTCAGGCTGCCTCTTCTGAGAAGTACCCGCACTGCATGTCATCCCTACCTTTGACTTCAAAGGGGAAAAGGCCTCAGGGACCAGATTGGAGTAAAAACCAGTGCAAACTGCCAAGCCTTTCTGAAAAATATGTTCAGCTTGTTATGACAAGTTCTTCTTACAGCAAAATTAACAGCTCTCCAAGCCTTTGCTTTGCAGCAGAACTATAAGGCACTTTCTAGGCCCAACAGTTGTTCCAAATACAAACCTTTTAGAGAGGTGCTGTACATTTCTGGAATGCAGAGAACCAGACACTCAAAGTGACTGTTTTCTTTTTCAGAATGGATTTGATGTCCATACCAAGCCCATTTTTTTCTTCATTCTCTTAGAGGTACCAACAGTGCTTTTCATCCCTTACATTGACTTCAAAGGGGAAAAACATTGGGGACCACGTCGGGGTCAAACCTTCGGTTCAAACTGCCCAGCCATTCTGAGAAGTGTGTTCAGCTTCTAACCAACAGTTCTCAGCACAATGTTGACAACTCTCCAAGCCCTTGCTTTGCAGCACAACTGGATGGTGCTTTTTAGGCCCAACTTCCATTTGCAATACAAGCTTTAGAGACAGGTGCTGTGAATTCCTGGAATGCAGAGAGCCATACACTTGAGGTGACTGCCATTTTGCTTCATTCCTGGATTGGACTTGATGGCAACACCAGGGCAGTTCTGGCTGCCTTCTCTGAGAATTACCCTCATTGCATGTCATCCCTTCCTTTGACTTTAATGGGGAAAAGGCCTCAGGGTTGGAGACGAATCTTCAGCTCAAAATGACAAGCCATTCCAAGAAGTATATTCACCTAACCACAAGGTCTTCTTCCCTTGCTCTACAATCTCTTGCTTTGCAGCAAAACTAGATGGCAATTTCTAGGCCAATCTTACATTCCCAGTACAAGGCTCTTAGAGAATTGCTGTAAAAACCTGAAATGTAGAGAGCCATACCTTGGAGGTGACTACTGTTTTACTTCATTCCCAGAATGGACTTGATGGTCACACCAGGGCCAAACCAGCTCTATTCTCTGAGAAATAACTCACCCTCCATTGACTTCAATGGGAAAAAGGCCTCAGTGTCAAGGTTGAATGCAAAACTTCATTTCAAACAGCTGAGCCTTTCTGAAAAATGTTCTGGCCTCTAATGTGAACTTTTTCTTAGCAGAAAGATGACAGATTTTTCAAGCTCTTGCTTTGCAGCAGAACTGGATTGTATGTTCTAGGCCCAACTGCCATTCACAATACAAGAACCATAGAGAGGTGCTGTAGAAACTGGAATGCAGAGAGAAAGACACTCGAGATGACTATTTTACTTCATTGCCGGAGTAGACATCATCGCAGCACCAGGACAGTTCTGGCTGCCTTCTCTGAGAAGTACCTGCACTGCATGCCATTCCTTTTTTAATTCAATGGGGAAAAATGCCTTGGGGAACAGGTGGCAGTCAACTCCAGTTCAAACTGTTGAGTCATTCTGAGAAGTGTATTTGCTTTCTATTCCCAAGTTCTTAGCACAAAGTTGAGAGCTCTCCAAGCTCTTGCTTTGCAGCAGAACTGGTTGGCAATTTTTAGGCCCAACTACCATTTGCAATACAAGCTTTATACAGAGGTACTCTATGAAAATGGAATACAGGAAGCTAGGCGCTTGAATTGACTACTTTTTTACTTCTTTCCCAGAATGGACTTGAAGGTCACAGCAGGGCAGTTCAGGCTACCTTCTCTGAGAAGGACCCGCACTGGGCTTCATCCCCTCCATTGATTTCAATGGGGAAAAGGGCTTGGTGACCTGATTGGAGTTCAAACTGCTGAGACATTCTGAGAAGTGTATTCAACCTCTAACATCAAGTTCTCAGCATAAAGCTGACAGCTCTCCAGGCTCTTGCTTTGCAGCAGAACTGGATGACACTTTGTAGGTCCAACTGCCATTCACAATACAAGCTTCATATATAGGTCCGGTACAAACCTGGAATACAGAGATGCAGACACTTGATGTGACTACTGTTTTACTCCATTTCCAGAATGGACTTGATAACCACACCAGAGCAGTTCCAGCTGCCTTGTCTGAGAAGTACCTGAACTGTATTTCATCCACTCCGTTGACTTCAATGGGGAAAAGGCTTCAGGGACCAGGTTGGAGTCAAATCATCAGTTCAAACTGCTGAGCTTTTCTAAGTGTGTTTAGCTTCTAACAACAAGTTCTTCATAGCACAAAGTTGACAGCACTCAAAGCCCTTGCTTTCCAGAAGAACTGGACGGCACTTTCCAGGCCCAGCTGCCATTCACAACACAAGCTTCTCAGAGAGGTGCCGTACAAACCTGGATTGCAGAGAGCCAGACACTCGAGGTGACTACAGTTTTACTTCATTCATGAGGTGGACATTATGGCCACACCAGGGCAGTTCTGGCTGCCTTCTTTGAGAAGTACCTGCACTGCATTTCATCACCTCCATTGACTTCAAAGGGGAAAAGGCCTCAGGGACCAGGTTGGAGTCAAAACTTCAATTCAACCTACAGACCAATTCTGAGAAGTGTGTTCGGCTTCTATCCACAAGTTCTTCTAAGTACAAAGCTGCCAGCTCTCCAAGCCCTTGTTTTGCAACAGAAGTGGATGGTACTTTCTAGGCTTGTCATTAGCAATACAAGCCCAATAGAGAGGTGCTGTACAAACCTGGAATTCAGAGAGCAAGACATGCTAGGTGACTACTGTTTTACCTCATTCCAACAGTAGACATCACGACCACATCAGGGCAGTTCAGGATGCCTTCTCTGAGAGGTACCTGCAGTGCCTTTTATACCCTCCATTGACTTCTACGTGGAATAGCCTTGGGGACCAGGTTGGAGTCAAACCTTTTCAAACTTCTGAACCATTCTGCAGTGTGTCCAGCTTTTAACCGCAAGTTTTTACCACAAACTTGAGAGCTCTCCAAGCCGTTGCTTTGAAATGAAAGTTAAAGGGTGGAAAACCACACTCCATGTGACAGGACCGCCCCCCCCAAGATGGAGTAGCTATCCTCATGCAGATCAATTGGATTTCAAACCAACAGCTATTAAGACAGACAAAAAACGACAATACATCCTTGTAAAGGGAACAATCTAAGAGAAAGAGATGACAAAATTAATATATATGCACCAAACACTAGTACACCCAACTATATAAAACAAATACTAATGTAAATGAAAAATTATGTGAGTACTAATACAATAGTAGCGAGGGAGCTCAGTGTTCCACAGTCATAAAGAGATAGATCAACTAGAAAAAAAATAAACAATGAAATAGTAGAACTCAAACTCTTGAACAAATTAACAGATGTTTACAGAGTGTTCTACCCCAAAAAATCAGAATATATATTCTTTTCAGCTGCACATGGGTCATTCTCTAAAATAGACCACATACCCACTCATAGAATATGTTTAAGGGTAAAGGAATTGAAGTTATCCCCTGTATATTGTCACACCATAGTGTGATGAAATTAGAGATCAATAGCAAAAGAAACTGGAAGAATTGCATAAAAACATGGAAATTGAACCACACACTTCTGAATAACCAATGGGTCACAGAGGAAATTAAAGAAGAAATAAGGCAGCTCCTACAAAAAAAAAATAATGCCAATACAATACAGGAATCTATGGGACACAATGAAAGCAGTCTTATGAGGGAAATTCATAGCAGTGAATACAGATAATAGGAAAACAGAGGAAACTAAATTACACAACATGATGCTGAGCCACAAGCTTGTAAAGAAAAGCTGAACAAACTCAAAGCCCATAGAAGTGAGAAAATTATAAAGATCAGGGTAGAAATCATTTCAGTGGAGGCTAAGAGAACAAAACAAAAATTCAATGAAGCCGAGTCGGTTCTTCAAAAGAATGAACAAAATTGACAAACGCTTAGCAAACGGTATCACAAAAAGGAAAGTCCCAAATCCAGGCAATTAAGAATGAAAGTGGTGAAATTACAAGGGATCCCAGTAGAAATCCAGAGGAGAAGCAATACCTACTTTGAGAACCTGTATGGAAATAAGATGGAAAATACAGAAGAAATGGACAGATTCCTAGATATATATGAATTACCAAGGTTGAATGAAGACCTAAAAATTCTAAATGACCCAATATCAAAGAAATTGAAAGTGTAATTAAAAACTTACCAACTACAAAAAGCACGGGTCCTGATGGCTTCACTGCTGAATTCTATAAGACATTTAGAGAGGAAATGCTGCCACTACTGTTAAAACTCTTCAATGAAATTGAAAGGGAAGCAATACTCCCAAATTCATTCCTGGAAGCAAGCATCACCTTG
>NW_004624898.1:3553723-3588460 GCF_000247695.1 Heterocephalus glaber | reverse complement strand
GCCTGTAGTTCTCTTTTTCAGTTGGGTCTTTCTCTGCTTTGGGGATCAAGGTGATGCTTGCTTCCAGGAAGGAATTTGGGAGTATTGCTTCCTTTCAATTTCACTGAGGAGTTTAAACAGTGGTGGCAGGATTTCCTCTCTAAGAAGTCTTGTAGAATTCAGTAGTGGAGCCATCAGGACCTGGCCTTTGCTTAGTTGGTAAGTTTTTAATTATGTTTTCAATTTCAATCATTGATATTGGGTCGTTTAGAATTTTGAGGTCTTCGTTCAACTTTGGTAATTCATATAGATCTAGGAAGCTGTCCATTTCTTCTGTGTTTTCCCTCTTATTGGTGTGTAGGTTCTTGAAGTAGATATTGATGATCCTCTGGATTTATGCTGGGTTCATTGTAGTTTCACCGTTTTCATTCCTAATTGCATGGGTTTGGGCCTTTTCTTTCCTTTCTCTGATAAGGTTGGCTAAAGGTTTGTCAATTTTGTTTATTGTTTCAAAGAACCAACTGGTCGCTTCTTTAATTTTTTTTTTTTGGTACCAGGATCAAACTCAGGGCCTTGTGCTTGCTGGGTAGGCACTGGAAGCACTGAGCTAAATCCCCGGCCATCTTCCTTAATTTTGTGTATCATTCTCTTAGTCTCCATTGAATTGATTTCTGCTCTGATCTTTATAATTTCCTCCCTTGTATGAGCTTTGGGTTTGTCCTGCTCTTCTTTTTCTAGAAGCTTGAGGTTCATCATCAGGTTGTTTAATTGGGCTCATTCTGTTTTCCTAATATCTGTGTTCACTGCTATGAATTTCCCTCATAAGATTACTTTCATTGTGTCCCATAGATTCCGATATGTTGTATTGTCATTGTCATTTCATTGAAGGAACTGATTTCTTCTTTAATTTCCTCTGTGACCCATTGATTATTCAGAAATGTGTTGTTCAATGTCCACGTTTATGAAATTTTTTCAGTTTCTTTTGCTATTGACCTTCAATTTCATCTCACTATATTCTGATAATATAGAGGGGATAACTTCAATTCCTTTGCACTTAAACATGTTCCATGAGCAAGTATACTGCCTGTTTTGGAGATGACCCATGGGCAGCTGAAAAGAATGTGTTCTGATTTTGTGGGGTGGAACACTCTGTAAACATCTGCTAATGTCATTTTTTCAGTAGTTTGAGTTGTATTTCATTACTTATTTTTTGTCTAGTTGATCTATCTATTTGTGACAGTGGGTAATTGAGCTTCCCCCACTACTATTCTATTAGTGCATATATGATTTTTCATATCTGTTAGTATTTGTTTTATATAGATGGGCCCACCAGCATTTGGTGCATATATATTTATGATTGTCATCTTTTCCTCTTGGACTATTCTCTTAAAAAGGATGTAATTTCCTTCTTTGTCCTACTCAGTGTTGGTTTGAAATCCACTTGTTCTGCAAAGAAGATTGCTACTCCTGCTTTTTTTCAGGTTCCTGTTCCATGGAGTATTGTTTTCCACCCTTTAACTTTCAGTCTATGAGTTTCTTTTTGAATTAAGTGTTTCTTCTGTGCAACATATTATTGGATTTTGCTTCTTGACCCATTCTGCCAGTCTATTTCTTTTGATTGGTGAATTGAGACCATTAACATTGATGGTTATAACTTATACAAATAGACATCCTTGTCATGACTTTTCATTTTTGTTGGATTCTCCTCCTTTCATTAAATTTCTTGTTGTGCCTGATGGATTCATTCTGCTGGGCTTCCTGGGGTTGTGATTCTCATTATCTTTTCCTAGGATATTGTGTAAAATTTTTTGGATCATTTGTTTGGTATTCATGAAGTTCCTAAGGTCATCTTTGTCATGAAATTATTTTATTTCTCCATCCATTTTGAAAGATAGCTTTGCAGGGTATATCAGTCTGGGTTGGAGGCTGTTTTCTTTTAGGGCTTGGAATATGTCACTCCAAGCTCTTCTTGCCTTGATGGTTTTTGTTGAGAAGTCTGCTATGATTCTGATGGGATTTCTTTTGTATGTGATTTGTTTCTTTTCTCTGACTGCTTGGAGAACTTTGTTCTTCTGTTGTGTTTCTGGAATCTTAACAATTACATGCCTATGTGTAGATTTTTTTGATCAAGGCTAGTTGGAATCCCATATGCCTCACTTATCTATATGTCAAGTTCTTTTCCCCTGCTTGGGATATTTTCTGCCAGTACTTCTGTGAACACTTTTTTTATGTCATCTGCACTCGTTCCTGTTTCTTCATTGACCTCAATCAGTCTTATGTTATTCTTCTTTGCATTGTCTAGCAGCTGCTGGATTTTCTCATGGTCCCTTATAATTTTGAAGCAATTTTTCTTTTCCTGGTCACTAATTGCAGTCTTGTCTTCTATATCTGAAATTCTGTCCTCACATTGGCTCATTGTAGGTGATCTATATACTTTCAATTGATCTTTTCATCTCCTGGAAATCTGTTTGCATCTGTTTAATGGATTCCATTTGTTTTCTGTTTTGTGTTTCCATCATGTTCCTCAATTCCTCTCTAGATTTATTAATCATGTCTTTCACTATGGGCCCAGTCTTTGCTGTTATCTGAGAAATTTTTTCTGATTTCATTTTTTCCATATCCTCTTTTGTTGCCAGTTCAGGGAGGCCAGGTGCTTGGATATCAGAGTGTTCCATCTCATTTCCCTTTAGGGTTGTTGTAGGTGATCTGAAAGTCTGGTTTTGAGACTTGTTTAGGTGTCTTCTCATTTTGGTCGGTGAAGGGACACGGTATGTTTGTGCTGTTTGCGCCCGTGGTGCTCACTTCCTCTGTTCTGGGAGTGGTGCTACTGTGGCCCTCCTCCTCTGCACTGGGATCAGCTCTGTGGTGCCCTGGAAGCCTCTTCCTCTTGTGCTGGGAGAGGTGGTAAGGCGTCCTGGACGCCTCCTCCTCTGGGCTGGGAGCGGTGCTACAGCAGCCTAGAAATCTATTCCTCTGCACTGGGCTGGATTTCTTCTCAGTATGAGTAAAGGGAATTCCTTTGGAAGAAGGGTGCCTGTCCCCAGGAACTTTGTTCAGTTTTGTGTTCACACTTTCCTTCTGAGATGGTGCATTTTTAGATACAGTTGGAGGTAGTTTTGCATCTGTCTCCAATTTCTTTTTCCTATGCCTTTGTTCAAGGAATTCTTGCTCCTTAACTTCTTGTGCAGCCTTAGATCACTCTTCTGTTTCCTTCACCACCTTGATCTCCACTGGTTCAAACTGCTTTTTCTCAACCAGCCTCAGTAAATTAGTGAAGTTCATGGGGGTGGGGCATTTTAAGGGGGACCTTTGGTTTGCTTTCAACTTTAGGAGGCTCTTATTCTTCGTCATACTCCTTCTCCAACTCCACCTGATTTTATTCTAAGAATTCATCCTCTTCTTCGATCTCACACTCTTGGTCTGTTCCCTGGCTGGTGTGACATTCTATCACCTGCCTCCTCTTTGACTTCTCCTCAACAGGGATCCCATTGTAACCATGGAAATTATCCTTTGTCCTCTTGGCCATAGCTCTTGCTTTCTTGTCATGTTTGAGCTCCATTTATTTTTTCACTAGTTCTTCTTTTCTCCTTTTCTCTTCCACGGCCTTTCTTCTGAGCTCTTCTTCATTTCTTCTAAGCAAAACTTGTACAGCTTCTGATTAGAGACTTTTAACCTTTGGGTTTTTCTTAGGAGGTGCCACTGCCAAACTATACTTTTGGGCACATTCTTGATACCTTGTCTTTCAGAAGCTATCAGGAGAATTTCCCTGAAGTCCATGTTTGGCCAAGGGGGAGAAACTGGGGCCAAGCACTCAGAAAGGAGTGCAAGTATGCCTTGATGAGGCACCCAGCAACACCAAGTGAACTCCCTTGGCAGCCCTTTTCTACCCCTCCGCAACACAACTACTTCTGTTGCCTTCCAATACTGTCTGGTATACAATTTTTCAAAGTAGTTTCTTAACTGTCCTGGATTTTAAAAGTATGTTTTTCATTCTTAATTACATTGATGTGTCTTTTCTCTCTTGGTGAGTCTAAGAGTATTATTCATTCATTCAAAAGCCCTGCCCTTTGATTAGTTTATTTCCTGTACTAAATTTTTAGTCTAGATTTCATTGATTTCCTCTGATCTTTATAATTTCCCTGCTTAATTTCTATTTCGTGCTAGTTTGCTGTTGTTTCTCAAGTATCTTAAGATTTCTCATAAGGCTATTTGTTTGAATTTCCTCTGATTTCCTAATATGAACATTGATTGGAATGAACTTTCCTCTTAGAATTGCTTTCATAGTGTCCCAGAGGTTTCAATGAGTTGTACATTAATTTCCAGAAATTTTTTTCATTTCTTCTTTGATTTCTTCTGTGACCCCATTAGTTTATGAGTATGTTGTTAATTTTCCAGGAATATTTTCCTTTTCTGAAATTTCTTCTGTCATTAATTTCTATGGTTTTGCACGTAAGTCTGAGAGTATGCACGGAGTACTTTTAATTCTTCTATATTTTCTTAGCAGAATTTGTTGACTACAGTGTGATCTACTTTGGAAAAAGTACCATGTCCTACATGAAAAAATGTATACTCTGTTGTAGAAGGGTAGAATAGTCTGTAAATATGTATTAAGTCCATACGTTAAAGGGTGTGGTTCAACACTGAGATTTCTTTATAGATTTTGAAAAATTGATCCATCTCTTTGCAAAAGTGGGATATTAAAATATCTTACTATGATTGTTAATATTTATTTGATCTTTTAAGTTCAGACATTTAGAATCTCAAATAAATATGACCAGAAAGTAACCCTACTATTATTGTAGTTAGGTAAGTTAATTAGATATCTTGTAGGCAGTTAGACAGGGCTGCCCTCAAGGTGCTGGCCCTCAAGGCCCCAGTCCTCCAGGTGCCAGCCCTCCAGAATCAAACACAGTGAGAAGCCAACATGGAAAACAATTGAGGCACATTTACTGCTTAGCATTATAAAAAGAAGAGGCACTACTTTCCCAAGAGATAGCAGTGATTGGTATTCTAAATGTGAATTTCCTTGTATGTGACTTGTTTTCCCATTTGATTCCCATTTAATCAATGTTACCTGGGTGACTATACTTATAATCTTACTGGTTGGTCATGGTTTTGTCCCAACTCATGCCCACCTTGTAAATTTTCATTGGGTCTTTTGATTTTGTCCCACTTTGTACCTTCCTCACCTCATGGCTTTGCTGTATAAAACAACTTTGGAAAGTAGGGTGGGCAGGCAACCCACTTCCTGGTTCCCCTTCTGTCTCTCTTAGAAGCTTTCTTTTTCTCAATAAGTTTTTCCTATTAACTTTTGTAGTTCCTAAAATTCATTCTTCAATTTTAGAGAACATGAACTCATGTTGGTTTGGGAGTTACATCTATTCCCCCTATATCACTATGACCAAACATAGTTAAACAGAAACTCATAACAAAGAAAATATATTAAATACTTTTAGAGAGAAACACAAAATTAATAAGGCCAAACCCATAAGAATTGCAGCAGATGTCTCAATAAAAAGCATAAAATCTGGACCGTTTGAAAGAAAGGATTTAAGCCTCAAAAAATAACCTATATTACTATATTCTATGAGGCTATGCTTCACAATCAAATGAAAGAAAAAGACCTTTATTGATAAGGATAAGTTAAATCCATAAGAAAAATGATAGCATTGTAGAAAATACTAACCAACACAATGATGACAACAGCAATTATGAAGCCAAGGGAAAGAAAAAAAATACTGGGAGAGTACATAAATTAAAACAAAGGTGAATCAATCACTAGAAAAAACAAAATGACAGGAATTGCTAAACAGCATTCAAAGGTAATTCATGTAAATAATTTTAACTCTCTTAGGAGACACAGACTAGAAAATTGAATCAAAACACAACACTCATCTTTATGTTTTTTTTGAGAGAATCACTTTATCTGCAAAGACATACATAGACTGAAATAAAAAGGATGGAAAATCATACTCCAAGTTTTGGAGCTTAAAAACAAGTAGTGGTATTTATATTAAACAAATATGTCTTCAAACCAAAGTTGCTGAGAGGAGACAAGAAGGCTGCTATCAATTGTCAAAGGAAAGAGATCTCCAGTTAGAGATAATTTTATATATATATATATATTTGTACTGAAGATCAGTATACTCTTTCATGAAACAGATATTATTTGATGTTTAGGAACAGATAAGCCACAATTAAATAATGGTAGGGTACTTCAATATTCCACTCACACAAATAAAGGGGTCAAGCAACAAAAAATTCAACAAAGAAACATCAAAATTAAATGCTATAATTCATATGTATTCAAAAATGTCTACATTGTGCTTCATCTAATAATGTAGAATGCATATTCTTTTTAGCAGCCAACAAAGATTCTCCAAAATAGACCATATTTGAGGCCACAAGGCAAAGGATCAATAAACACAAAACAGTTTAAATAATCTCATACAGCTTTCATAGCCCAATGAAATGAAACTAAAAATTGACTGTAATAGAAACTATACAAACACATGGAGATTGATTAATACACAATTGAATCATCAATGGATCACTAAAAATCAAAGAAGAAAATGTAAAATTTCTAGCCTTAAATGATGAAAACTCTACATATCAAAATCTGTGGGGAACAATGGAAACAGTTCCAAAAGGGAAGTGTATAGGTATGAGTGCCTTTATGAAATGAACAGAGTACAAAGAAATCATGTAATGGTACATGTCAACATCCTGGAAAAAGAAGAGCAAACAAAATCTTAAACTAATAGAAAAAAATAATAAAGACCGAGCAGAAATTAATAAAATCAAGACTAGAATTAGAAAAAAAAGGAATCAAGGATTGAAAAAATTGATACTTTCAAAATATAAAAGCTTTTTAAAACCTTATCCAAACTAACCAAAAGATAGTTAATCCAAACAAATAAAAGTAGAAGTGAAAATACAATATGCAATATTAACATCCAAAAGGATTACCAGAAATTATTTTGAAAAGTTCTCTTCCAGAGCTGGAAAATGCAGATGAATGACAATAGCAACTTTTCTGACGTCAGAGCCTAGATTTTGGGAAGCAATATCTTGCAAAAAAGCAAAAAGAGAAATAATTCCCTGAGAGCTAAGATGGATCTGACAAAAAAAATATTAAAAAGTACAGAGAAATTGAAGAAACAGAACACAGTGCCAATAAAAGAAGGGGCCATTTGCATTTTCTCCATGGATTACGTGGCTACAAGCAGCTTACAATAGCTTGCAAGACAAACTGAAAGAAAAAGCTTTTCCTCAGGAAGACAGCCTGCAGTGGAATGGACAGAACCAGCAGTAGCAGTGATCTTCAAAACAAGCACCAGAATGCTCCCAGTGTGTCCATTTATAGGCAACAGGTGGTGATTATCTCTAGGACAAGCATTCACCATAAATCTGGAGGTGGGAGTGGGGGGTAGGGAAGGGTTGATTGTTTGAACCCAGGACCCAGAATAGCCATTTGGCTCCACTCCAGGCTTCCCAAAGTTAAATTCCCTCAGTAACTGGGTGAAAGATAGCAATAGGAAACAGCAGGTGGTTAGAGATAAGGCTGAAGAGAGATCCCTGAGAGCCTTATGCTAAAAGGCACAGACTCCACTCCCAAGACCAGAGACCAGGCTCAGTCTGTATTACCCTGGATTTGAAAGTCATGCTCTTGTTGACCTTGTCTTATTATCTGCTGATGCCTGCATCCAGCACAAATCTGGGATCTGACTGCCTTTGTTATCTACCAGCATGAGCAGGGACACATTTTGAATGAACAATGTCCCAAAATTGCACATCCTGATAGGAAATGACAAATTCAAAATAACAGAGGAATTTCTTTTATTTTTGCTTGTTTCTATCTAGTTTTAATTTTTATCTTTTCCTTATTTCTCTTTTATTAATTAATAATGAAAATGATCCAGGATCTTTCAGAATGCACTGATAAAAAGATAGATGAGCCAGTTTGGAAAAGAATTAGAGTCCATGAAAAGGTTTAATCAGAAATTCAGAAAATTAAAATTATATTGAAAATGTGGACAACAGAAGTGACAAATGTGAAGACAGAATTTCAGAACTAGGAGACAATGATGCCTTCAAAGAATAACTAGTCAAAGCCACCATATAGGCAATAAAAGAACATGAAGAATGTATCCAATAGTTACTAGATGATGCAAATAAGACTAACAAATCTAAGATTAACGGGAATAAGCATACAATCACACAATATTTTCCAAATATAAGAAAAGAAATAAAGAAAAAAAAATAAACACAGAGATATGTGAGGCATATAATACCTGGAAGATTTCTGCTAGTATGAGGAAAGAAATTATAAATTTTGGAGAGGGAGTATATGAAATTGACACTACACTATAAGCAAAGAAGTGAATGTAGACAAAAGTGAGGCATATGAAACCTGGCAGAAAATTTCCCAAGTTTAAGCAAAGAAATATAAAGATACATAAGGCATATAAAATTGCAAATATCCATGAATAAAACAGAACATTTTTATACCACATAATACTCAAAGTAAAAGAAGACTATCAGAGGAAAATAAATCCTGAAAGCTGAGAAAAGCAAAAAATTGTACATAAAGTAAACCCATTTGAATTACATCAAACTTCTCAACACAAATCTTGAAGATCAAGAGGGCTTGGAGTACAGTGTGTCAAGCCCTAGAAGATAATAACTTCTAAAAACAACATATATATATATGTATATATATATGTATATATATGTATATATATGTATATATGCATATATGTATATATATGTATATATATGTATATATATATGTATATATGTATATATGTATATATGTATATATATATATCTTGTGCAATATTTCCTTCAAACTTAATCAACAAGTTATTTCCTCAAGTAACACCTAAAGACATTCATGACCTTACAAACTGGCATCTAAGAAACTCTGAAAAATATTCTAAAGACAATGAAACAAACAATGCCAATAACTAAAAAGAAAAAGGCATACATCTGGCAAGATGAGCAGCTAAACAAAAGTAAACACAGGAAATCAGCAACAGGAAAACAATACAATGACATGAATAAATCAATATATTTCAGTAATAATTCTCAAAATGAATGGTATCAATTCCCCATTCGTGAGACAGAAACAGAATGTATCAAGAAACAAAACCCAGCCCAGGATTTAGCTCAGTGGTTCCGGTGCCTGCCTCGCAAGTGCAAGGACCCGACTTCGATCCCTGGTAACAAAACAAAAACAAAAACAAAAACAAAAACAAAAAAAAGAAACAAAACCCAACTATATATAATATATGAGAAATACATTTAATTCAAAAAATTCATGGATTAAAAATCAAAGGATGGGAAGAATTACATGCAACAGGAACCTAAGAGAAAACAGGAATTTTTGTCAATTTTAAACAAAATAGATTTCAACCCCAAACTGATCAGAAGAGACAAAGAAATTCACTAAATATTGGTTAAGATAACAATTCAAACAGGAGGAAATATGAATTATAAACATTTATGTACCAAACACTGGCACACTCAACTCCATAAAAGAAACATTATTGGACATGAAAAATCAGATAAACATCAATACAATTGTAATGTGAACCTCAATACCACAATATCACAAATACACAGATAAAACACACAAAGAATAAATAAATATCAGAGTTGAGCCAAACATTTGCAAAAATAGACCTAAAAGATATCTAGAAAGTGTTCCATCCAACAACAGAATACACATTGTTCTGAGAAGCATATGGAACTTTCTCTAAAATAGATGACATACTAGCCAATAAAGCATGCTTAAGTAAATGCAAAAAAACTAAAATTATCCCATGCATATTATCAGATCATAGTGGAATGAAATTAGAAATCAAGGGATTCAACATGGCTGAAAAGAGTAAGAGTCCTGTTGGGCCTACTCAGAGAAAAATCAACTAAAAACACAGGTAATTGGAAGAAAGGGAGGCACATACACCCTGATGCCAAAACCAATCTGAAATCGAGACTAGTGGATCAAATAAAACATAGGTACTGAATTTCATAAAACAGCACATCAGCCCACAGGGCTAATAGTGTCATGGCACTGCTGAGCAAGAATTGCCATACTGGGAAGTCCCCCAGAAACTGATGGACTAAAAAGGTGCTGTTATGTCAAGACACACAATAGATTTGGAAAAGAAGGTCTCTTGTCTCTTTAGCCCTCCTCCACACAAAGGACACTGCAGCCTGGCAGTGGATTTTGCTGTTGCTGGCAAACACAGCCAACCAGAAGTCTGCTCCATCCCCTATGGAAAGGTTGCCTGCCTCCCCCTTCCTATTTTTTCTTCTTTTATTTCTCTGTTCTGCATTCCAAAGTTGAGACCACAGCACAGCTGAAAAACGAATGAGTTGCTACCAGGGGCTTGAGAGAAAGGTGCAGATGGTTATGGGGTTTCAGCAATGGCAATTAACCCCCTGGAGAGGATAGTGAAGACCAAGCAGAACCCAGCAGCACAGACCCTCCCCCCAAGACCTGCCCTTCTGAGCAGCACACACACACCCGTTGGGACAAGCACATCAGTACGGGATAAATGACAGTGAGGGTAAAACAGAGGAGGCTGTGCAAAGACAGAGGGACCAATTGAAGCCAACTTTACATGGGACTCAGAATGGCCCTGAGTTGTCCCTGTCTGAGGGTGCCACAGCAATGATAAGGAGGCTAGCATGGGCCAGAGAGAGACATCTAAGAAGCTGCTGGCTGGGGCCGGGGATTTAGCTCAGTGGTTCCGTCGCTTGCCTTGCAAGCGCAAGGACTGGAGTTGGATCCCTGGTAACAAAAAAAAAAAAAAAAAAAAAAAGAAGCTGCTGGCTGAAGACTGGCCCCAGCTCCCACAAGATCAAACTTGTACTCAGACTTGGCAGGGATACACAGCAGAGCTCTGGGACACTACCTGCTCTGGACACTACTATAGAACTGTGGACTCCAGAGGAATTTTTTTTTCCTTCTTTGTTGGTTTTGTTTCCTCTTTCTGTCAGTTTTTAAGGTTTTAACCTTTATGTTTATCTTGCTCTACTCATCCTGTCTCTTTTTCCTCAACTATCTCTCCTGAGTTTATATTTTCATGTGGGTGAAAATCAACTCTTGTCTTTCTGGTTCACTTTGATGTTCTTTTGCTTTATCTTTCATGCTTTCCCTCCAGCCCCCTTCTCTAGTTATTCAACCCATGGGTGATTATCTATTGCTCTCCAGTCTTTCCTCTACTACATTTACCTTCATTTATCTCTGTTTTACCCCTTATCTCTTAAATTTCCCCCTTCTCAGAAAGTAAAATCACCCAACTAAGGGGAAACTCATTGCATACAAGCTCCTGGTTTATGTTGGATTGCGTTATATAACTGTAGGTCTTGCTCCTATGGCTTAAGGTACCAAATTAGTAGCATAATTTGCCAGTTTCTGAGCTATACTTGAGGCTACTGATAGTATTAATTGTACTACTTTAGCCAGGATGTCCTACCAGTTGAAATTAGTTTTTCTCCTTTGTATGACAACACTGAGATTGCCTGGGGCCATAACCACCACCAAACTCCAGTATCAAAGTACTGGATGATGAGCCAAATAGTAACTTCTGATCCTTATTAAATTGAGAAGGTAGGACATTGGGACAGACACAAAAATGAAGAATCACACACAACCAGAAGACATCTCTGAGAAATAGACGTTTCCTAAAGAAATCTTGACAGTAATGATAAAGCTATCTTCCATAAGAAATTTACAAGTATTAACAGAGAAAATAAAATAATAAAATAGAGAATGACAAGACATGGAAGCAAAATGCAGTCCCAGACCTCAAGCCCAGCTAGGACAAGTCCAAGAAACAACAAGATAGAGGAAATCAGAAATCACCCACCTGATTTTTCTGAGATGATAGAAGCAGAAGAGATACATGCATTTATAGAGAAAATAATCTCTCAGGTTAAAAAAATGTTCAAAATGAAAGACATGCTCAATGAACCTAGAGAAGATACAGATTAAAAAAATAGAGGAGCTTAGGGAAATGATGGAAAATATAATGCCCAATATAGGAAAGAAATGGAATTCATGAAATAGATTAAAACAGATGTCCAGGAGATTAAAATTTTCATTGAAAGTATATGCAATGGACTAAATGGTGTGAACAGAATTTTTGAACTAGAAGACAGGAATGCAGTTAATGACCATGAGAAAAAGATATCTTAAAATGGCAAAGAACCTGCTTATTTAGAGCCATTTAAGAAGAATGCCTTGGTCCTGATCTTCAACTGAGGAGACTTGGGACTCTCCTGTCCTCTATTGATTGTTTTCTTGAGTTCTCAAAGGCCTGTGGCCAGCCCTATCTATCAATCTATTTATCTGTCTATCTTAAAGTCACCTGTTTCTCTCTAATTGCATCAACTTGCACACTGATGTCTAACTATATAGTATTTAAAACTCTTTTTGAATTCTTTTTGAACAGTCATTGCCTATAATTTCTCAGCTTTTCCTTGGTTTCCTTATTAGGAGCTCATCTGGCAAGGAAATGCAGCTAGCTTGTCCTCTCTCCATACTGGACCATCTACATCAGTATTCTCACTCTTCCCTGATGGTCTCTGAGATCTGCAGACTATTATGCCAGACTCAGTAGTTACTCTTAAGCAATTTTTAGGTGGAGTTGGTCCTATTAGGAAGAGACTCTTGATGTCAGCTTCCTTATCCTCAAAGAGGGTTCCTTCCCTTGAAGTTTTTAATTCTTTGAAAACTTGATACTGTTTCAGCTGAAAAATTAGCAAGATTATTAAATAAGTTAAGGGGAGCTATTTAAGATGCTGAAGAGTAGTTGCAAACTACATTGGATAATTGTGACTTTCAGTTCTGTATCAGTTTAGTTTTTGTGCTCTTTTCCCTGTGTACATGGTGGTTCTATTTTTCTTCAATAAAACTTTTATTTAAAAAAGAAAAAAATGGCAAGAAACCATAAAAAAAATCAATCCAACAATTACAAGATGATACAAAGAACAATTTACAATTGAGTGGGGTCAATGAGAGAGTTGGAGATAGTGCAAATCCCATACAAAGCCTGGTAAAGGAAGTATTGGCAGAAAACTCAAACATGAAAATAATTTGATATGCAAATAAGTGAAGCATATTGGACTACAATGAGCCATAAAAAAAATCTATACCAAGGCATATAATTATCAAGATCCCAGAAATTCAGCACAAGAACAGAATATTAAAAGCTGTTGGAGAAAAGAAAAAAAATCATCTACAAAGGAAAGTCCATCAGAATCACAGCAGACTTTTCAACAGAATCCCTTAAGTCAAGTATTCCAGGTTCTGAAAGCAAACAACCTCTAACCCAGATTGATGTACTCTGCAAAACTTTCTTTCAAATTCAATGAAGAAATAAGGTACTTCCATGAGAACAACTGAAAAAATACATGACTACTAAACCAGCACTACAAAATGCAGTGAAGGATATTTTGGAAAGATGTAATGAAGACCACAAGTCCAAGAACACCAATATTATGAAGTCACCTGGCAGGGCAACCAATTAAACAGAAGAGAAGGACAGGGAACTCTCAGCAGGAAAATAACATGACAAGGATAAGCCAATACATTTCAGTTATAACCATCAATGGAAATGGGCTCAACTCACCAATCAAAAGAAACTGATTGGCAGAATGGATAAAGAAACAAGATCCAACAATTTGCTGCAAGCAGGAAACACATTTAACTCAAAAAAAATTGTATCCTGATAGTCAAAGGATGGAATACAATACTCCATGCAGCAGGAAGCTGTAAAAAAGAGGGGTAGCTATACTATTTGCTAACAAAGTGGATTTCAAGGTAAGACTAAGAATGACAAAGAAGGTCAACACTACAAGACTTCTTGTACATATCAGAAATTATGAGACATAATGAAAACAGTGCTATGAGGGAAATTTATAGTGGTGAATTCCCGCATCAGGAAAACAGTGCAATCTCAAATGAACAACCTAATTTTGAAACTCAATCTACCAAAAAAAGAAGAGCAAGTCAAGCTTGAAGCAGGTATGAGGGAGGAAATTATAAAAATTGGAGCAGAAACTAATCCAATTGAGACTAAGAAAACAATACAAAGTATCAATGAATCAAAGAATTTGTTCTTTGAAAGATTAAATAACATTGACAAACCCATAGCTAACCTCATCACAAAAAGGAAAGACTCAAATCCTTGCAATTTGGAATGAAAAGGGTGAAATCACAGCGGATCCTGCAGAAATCCAGATCATCAATGCGTACTTTGAGCACCTGTACTCAAATAAGTTGGAAAACATCCAAGAAATGGACAAATTCTTAAATATATATGAATTACCAAACCTGAAGCAAGAAATATAAAATTTCTAGATGAAGCAATATCAGTCAATGAAATTGAAGATGTAATTAAAATTTACCCACAAAAAAATGCCCAGGTTGTGACAGACTCGCCACTGAATTCTACAAATAATTTAGAGAACATCATATGCCAGTTCTCCTCAAATTCTTTAATGAAATTTAAAGGGAAGCAGTGCTCCAAAAGTCATTCCTGGAATCAAGAATTACCTTGATACCAACACCAGTTAGGGATCCAACCAAAAAAGAGAGCTACAGGCCAATCTCCCTAATGAACATAGACAAAAAATCCTCAGGTTTCTGGCAAACAGAATGAAGCAAATTATCAAGAAGATTACACACCATGACCAAGTAGGATTCATCTCAGGGATGCAGAGTTGGTTTAACATAAATGAATAAATGTAATACACCATATTAATAGAGCCAAGTCAAAAATCACATGATCATCTCAATAGATGAAGAAAAATCATTTGTCACAGTCCAACACCTATTCATGATAAAACCATACAGAAAATTGGAATAGATGCTCTTTATCTTAATATGACAAAGGACATCTATGACAAACCAACAGCCAACATCATACTAAATGGTCAAAAAGTGAAAGCTTTCACTCTAAAATCAAAAACAAGAAAAGGATGCCCACTATCATCACTCCTATTAAATGTTGTTCTGGAAACATTAGGCAGAACAATTAGACAAGAGAAAAAATAAAAGTAATAAAGATAGGAAAGGAAGAAGTTAAATTATCATTGTTTGTGGATGACATAATGCTCTATATATAAGACTCCAAAACTGCACCAAAAGACTTTTAGACTTAATAACCAAATTCAGTAGAATAGCTGGATACAATGTCAATAATGAAAAATGAATAGCATTCCTGTACACAAATAACAAACAGAGAGAAATTAGGGGAAACACATCTTTCACAATAGCATTGAAAAAAAATGAAATACTTAGGAATTAGTCTAACAAAGAAGGTAAAATACCTTACATTGAGAACTACAGTACTCTGAAAAAAGAGATTGAAGAGGCTATCAGAAAATGGAAAGATATCCCTTTGTTTTGGGTAAGATGAACCAATATAGAGAAAATGGTTATATGCCCAAAATTGGTATAGAGATTTAATGCATTGCCAATCAAAATTCCAATAGCGTGGCTCACAGAAATAGAGAAAACAATCATAAAATTTAGTTGGAACCAGAGATGACCTGGATAGAAAAAATAATTTTGAGCAACAAAGGCAAGTTAAGAGGCATCACATTCCCTGACCTGAAATGATACTACAAAGCTATGGTGATAAAAACCAGCATGATACTGGCAGAAAAACCAGGCCTGTGGATCAATGGAACAGAATAGAAATGTAGAAAAAACTCCAAACACTCAACCACCTTATCTTTGACAAAAGAGCTGAACATGTTCACTGGAAGAAAGATAGTCTCTTTAATAAGTGGTGCTTGAAAAACTGGCTTTTCACATGCTGAAGACTAAACCTCTATTCATGTTTTTCACCATACACTAAATTAAAATAATAGATCAACTTTCTAAATATTAAATAGAAACACTAAATCTGCTGGAAGATAAAATATGTAGAACTCTTGACATAAGTAGTAGCAAAGACTTTATGAACAAATTTTACAAAAATCCACAACTGTGATATCCTAGAGACAACACACAATGTAGGAAAATATTTTTTCCAGCTGTTTCTCAGACAAAATACTAATATCTAGAATATATAAAAAACAACACCAAAAAATAAAACCCCTCAAATTTATAGCCCCAGTCTAAAAATGGGCATCTGAAATGAATAGACACTTCTCAGATGAAGAAGTACAAATGGCATATAAAAATATAAAAAAAGTTCAACATTACTGGGCATTTGAGAGACACAAATTAAAACAATGCTGATATTCCATCTCACTCCAGAAAGAATAGCTATTATGAAGAAATCAACCAACAACAAATTCTGATGAGGCTGTGGGGAAAAAGAAGAAACCTTTCTCTGGTGTTGGTGGGAATGTAAAATGCTACAACCACTGTGCATGTCAGTGTGGAACTTCCTCAAAAAACTAAACCTGGAAGGTTCCATTTGACTCAGCTATTCCCCTTCTTGGTATCTTCCTGAAAGAATTAAAAACATCACACCACAGCTATATATACACACCCATGTTTATAGCAGCACCATTTGTAATAGCTAAATCTTGGAAAGAGCCCAAACGCCAATGAACCAATGAGTTGATAAAGAAGATGTAGGGTTTTTTTTTCAGTTGTTTTGTTTTGTTTTGTTTTGTTTTTTTGTACTAGGGATTGAACTCAGGACCTTGTGCTTATGAGGCAGGCATGGTGCCACTGAGCTAAATCCCCGGTCCAATGTAGTTTTTTTAAAACAATAAAGTCTTACTCAGCTAAAAAGAAGGATAAACTTGAGACATTTCAAGGTAAATGGATGCACTTTGTGACCATACTCTTAAGCAAAATAAATCAATGCACATGTGTAAATATTGCACTGTGTCTTTGGTATGAGAAACTGAAAGTGTAAGTAAGAACCAAAATGTATAATAGATACTGTGAAATATGAAGAAATGTTAAAATGGGAAGGAGAACAAGGGAATGGGGAGGGGAAAAAGAGGGATCAGAAAAGCAAAAAGGGAAAATAAAGAAAAATGAAAAAAAATTTTGTAAATAAGGAGAGGAATAAGGGTAGAGGGAGAGGAGGGCAATGGGAAAAAAGAGTCAAGGTATAACATATACCGGTACAAATTCCCTATGGTGAATATGATAATGTATATATAAAATGCACCAATAAAATTAGCTAATTTAGAAAGAAATGAAAAAGGTGAAATCACAATAAATATTGTTGAAATCCAGAAGACAGTAACTACTTTGACAAATTGACTTCTAACAAATTGGCATATGTTGAGGAAATAGATTAGTAGATTCATAAAAATTATCAAAGCTAACCCAGGTATTTGCAATGCTGAACTATCCAATAATCAGCAAGGAAACAGAGTCAGGAATAAAGAATTTACCAACAAAAAAACCTAATGATTTACTGCTGAATTCTAATGATATACTGCTGAATTCTACAAAACCATAAGAATGTTATATCACCAATACCCTTCAAGCTCTTGAAGGAAACTGAAAGGGACACAGTGCTCCAAAATTCATTTATTGAAGCCAGCATCACCCCAATTCATAAATAAAGACCTAACTAAAAAAAAACTGTAACCCAATCTCCCCATTGAACACATGTTCAAAAATCCTTAGCATATTAGTGAATAGAATACAGCACATCATCAAAGATATTATACATCATAACCAAGGAGGTTTATTCCCAGACATGCAAGGATGATTCAATACATGTGATCTATAAATGTTCTGTATCACAAAACAGAACCAAAGTAACAAAACAACATGTTCATATCAATAGGTGCAGAAAAGGCTTTTGACAAAATACAACACTCTTTCATGCTAAGAACCCTAAAGAAAACAGGCATAGAAGCACCATACCTGAATTTGATAAAAGCTATTTGTGATAAACCAATAGTCAATATTATATTAAATAGGGGAAACCCAAAAGCATTCTAAAATCAGGAACAAAACACGGATGCCCACTATCACCACTTTTATTTAACATACTATTTGAAACATTAGCCAGAGTAATTAAGCAGGGGAACAAAATAAAAAAGGAATACATATACAAAAAGAAGGATCCAAATTATAATTTGTGGATGACTTGATGCTTTACGTATAAAATCCAAAAACTCCACCAAAAACTTTGAATTAATAAACAACTTCAATAATGTAGCAGTATACACGATGAACACACAAATTATTAGATTTGTGTGCACCAATAATGGACCCAATGAGGACATTAGGAAAACAACATCATTCACAGTTGCTTTAAGAAAAATGAAATACCTAGGACTATAACCAATGAAGTGACAGACCTGTATAAAGAAAACTTCAATACTGTGAAAAAGGAGATTGGAGAGGACATCAGAAAATAGAATGAAGTCTCATGGTACTGAATAGGCAGAATTAATATTGTCAAAATGCCCATACTCTTATAACTTTAATTAATATTTAATGCAGTCCCAATCAAAATACCAACAGCAAACTTTACAAATTTAGAGAAAGCAATTCTAAAATTCATATGGAACTTAAGGTGACCCAGAATAGCAAAAGCAATTTTGATCAACAAGAGCGAAGCAGGAAGCATAACAATTCCTGACTTCAAGGTGTACTACAAAGTAATATTTAAAAAACAAAAAAGGGGCTGGCCCGGGAAGGCCCCGCCTCTGCACTGAGGTCAGCAAGCTCCGCAGCGTGTGAGGCTCTGGTTGCCAGAGAATCCTCGCCCCTCCCCACTCCCCCAACCCCCTCGCGGAGCTGCAAACCGGAGGCTAGGAGGCCCTGACTGCAGCAGCAGCAACCGTAGTGAGAGGGGCGGGGATGCAGCAGACCAGGACAAAGGCACACCGGCAGTCAGGCAGGGCGGGGCCACTGGGAGAGCTGCAGCCTGGAAGCAGGCAGGAGGCCGGGCGGGCAGTGGGCAGCCGCCTAGCGAGAAGCAACATGGTGCTGCTCAAAGAGTATTGAGTTGTCCTGCCTGTGTCTGTAGATGAGTATCAAGTAGGGCAACTGTATTCTGTGGCTGAGGCCAATAAAAATGAAACAAATGTTTTCCTATTTCAAAGTATCAATTATTAGTTATTAATCCTTTTAGTCCTTATTTGCACTCTCAGTAAAGGTCAAAAGGGGTAGAGGTGGTGGGAGGAGAAGGGGAAAGAAAAGAATGGGAAGGAAAAATTATGAGAAAAGAAAAAAAATGGAGACGAAGTATGTAAATAGGGAAGGGTTTAGTGGTGAAGGGCGCACAGTTAATGGGGAAAAAAAGAGAACCAAGATACATCATGTACAGGTACAAGCACCCAAAGATAAATGTAAATGTACTGTATACCTAAAATGTACCAATAAAAGAATTTAAGCAAAAAAAAAAAAAAAAAGAAACAAACGGGTGGTGGTGAAGGCATGGAGGTCCTGGTGAATGAGCCCTACGAGAAGGATGGAGAGAAGGGTCAGTACACACACAAGATCTACCACTTCAGAGCAAAGTACCCACATTTATTCAAATGCTGACCCCAGAGGGAGCTCTGAATATACATGAGAAAGCATGGATTGACTACCCTTACTGCAGAACCATTATTACAAATGAGTCCATAAAAGAAGACTTTCTGATTAAAATGGAAACCTGGCACAAACCGGATCTTGGCACTCAAGAGAATGTGCCAAGTCTGGAGGCTGAGACATGGAAACATGTGGAAGTCATATATATAGACATCGCAGATCTAAGCCAAGTACTTAGCAAGGATTACAAGGGAGAGGGAAGACCCACCAAAATTTAAATTTGTCAAAACAGGCCGAGGACCCTTGGGCCCAAATTGGAAGCAAGAACTTGTAAATCAGAAAGACTGCCAGTATATGTGTGCATACAAACTGGTTACTGTGAAGTTCAAGATGTGGGGCCTGCGGAACAAAGTGGAAAACTTTATACATAAGCAAGAGAGGCATCTGTTTACAAATTTCCACAGGCAGCTGTTCTGTTGGCTCGATAAGTGGGTTGACCTGACTATGGCTGAGATTCGAAAGATGGAAGAAGAGACAAAGAGACAGCTAGATGAGATGAGACAAAAGGACCCAGTGAAAGGAATGACAGCAGATGATTAAAGCCACCCCTACCCTTGCTGCACTGTATATACTTTATTTCTCACTGTGCATGTCATAGAAGCGAAAACTCAGTTTGGGTCCTCAAGGCCACAGAGGCTCACCATGGAGTCAGAAAACAGACCTCACCCCTCATCTTTCACTCTAGTAGTGAAGATGGCTGCCATGTTAAATGTGAGCTCTCAGGCTTCCACTGAAAAGGATTATGGCTTCTGAGGCTGTGGATGCAGAAGCAAAGCCCATGTGCCATTAATGTTTCCCTCTTGCAACTGGAGCCATGTTGAGGAGACAGGCATGCTTGTGCCCATCCTGTGCTCCTCATGTTAAAGCCACACTGTGGAATATTGGCAAGCATTCCTGCCCCTGCCCCTGAAAAATCTGCTGGCCAAACAGCTTTTATAAGCAAAAAAAAAAAAAAAAAAGCCCAGAAAGGTACTGGAACAAGAGCAGGCATGTGGATAAATGGAACAAAATAGAGGATACAGAAATATTCACAGAAACATTCAGCTACTTGATCCTTGAAAAGGCCCAAAGCATATGGTGCAGGAAATATAGACTAAACAAAAATTGGTGCCAGGAAAACTGAATACCTGTTTGCAGAAGATTGAAAATGGATTTATATGTCTCACCATTTCGGAAACTAAAATCAAAATGGATCAAACTTCAAAACACTAAACCCAGTGGAAGATAAAATACATAAAACCTTGGAAGTCATAGTGGTGGGCAATGATTTTCCAAACAGAACCACAATCACACAAGAAATAACAGCAATAATCAAGAAAAGGGATTACATCAAATTAAAAATCTTCTGTACCAGAAAAGAATCAATTAGTAAAGTGAAGAGACAACCTACAGAATGGGAAAAAATTGCTAGCCATTTCACAGACAGAGAACTGATATCTAGAATATATAAAGAACTAAATAAAAAAAGGACCATCTAAATAAAGACCAAGTCAAATAATGGTCAGGTGAAATAACAGATACCTCTCAAAAGAAAAGTTCCAATGACCAACAAGTATTTAAAAATATTCAACATCTCTGATGATTTGAGAAAGGCAAATTAAAACAACACTAAGACTTTATCTTACACCAGAAAGAATGGCAACAATCAAGAAATTTTTAAAAAATAAATCATGCTAAGCTGTGGTGTAAAAGGAAGCCTGTTACATAGTTGATGGAACGTAAGCTAGTACAACCATTATGGAGATCAGTATGGAGATTTCTCAAAGATATGAAATTAGAAATTCCATGTGACCCAGCTCTCTGCCTTCTTAGTATCTTCCCCCAAAGAGCTTAAGACATCATACTACAGCTCTACATGCATGCAAATGTTTATAACAGTACATTTCAAATAGTAGCTAAATCCTGAAAGCAAACTGCATATTCATCAACAGATTATTTGATACAGAAAATGTATCTATACATCATAGAATACCACTCAGCTATGAAGGAAAATTTTTAGACTTTTGTATGAAAATGGATGCACATGGAAAATAAACTGTTGAGTAAAATAAACCAGACATACAATCTTAAATACCATTTGGTATCCCTCATTGAGTAAGGAAAAGTACAAACGAAGAGAATAATGAAAGTCACATAGAAGGAGACAAAGGGTTGAATCTCTTGCAAATAGGAAGCTGTCTAAGTGATCACAAGTGAGGGATGAGGGGGAATGAAAAGGGAAATAAGTAGAATAAAGATAAGCTATGTAGAACCTAATAATCTCAATTAATATAAGCATTATATGTCATAAAAATGTGCTGAGGCCAGGGGATTAAGTTCAGTGGTGTTGCTACCTGCCTTGCAAGTGCAAGGTCCCGAGTTTGATCCCTGGAACAAAAAAAAATTTGCTATGTTTCATAATATCAGTGAAAATGAAAATGGAAAGGGAAATTAAAGGAGAGTGGTACCAGGGAGGGAAAGAAAAAGAAATTAAAAAAAGAATAAACAATCTGTATTATGTACCCACTTCTAAAAATGATTGTAATCTGCATGTTCTGCAAACATGTACTAATAAAAAATTCAAAAATATGAACAATGCTCCTGACAGAACAAGCCAAAACAACACCATCATACAGCTAGAAGACACACAGAATAGTAAAAGCATTTCTTTGCAAGAAGAGGCATGAAAATCACAGATTTCAAGTTATATTACAAAGTTACAGTACTAAAACATGCACAGTATTAGCATAAAAAACAGACACATTGATCAAAGTAATAGAATAAACATACAGAAACAAACCCAGGCACATTCAAACTCAGACCTCATTTTACAAGCAGGTAAAAAACATACACAGGGGAAATACAGCATCTGTAACAACTGATTCTGAGAGTAGAGCTATATATGTGTGTATATATATATATATATATATATATATATATATGCAGAAGATCGAATCTAGACCCTTATATCTCCCCACATAGTAAACTAAACTAAAAATGCTCAAACATCTAAATATTAAAACAGAAACTTTTAATTTGCTGGAAAATAAAATAGGTAAAAGTCTTAAACACATACAAATAGGTAAGAACATCCCAAACAGAACTCCAATTGTACAAGAAATAACATCAATAAGCAATAAATGGGATTGTAACAAATTAAAAGGCTATGTATAGCAAAGGAAATACCTAACACAGTGAAGAGACAACATACGGAACAAGAAACAATTTTGTTAGCTATTCCCTGGACACAGAACTAGTATATAAGTATATGAAGAACTGAAAAAGTCAGAACCCCCAAATTAAGAGACTCAATTCAAAACTGGGCAATTGACATGAATAAACACTTTTCAGAAGGACAAATGTAAATGGACAATAAATACATAAAAAAATTTCTGGCCATTAAAACAATGTAAATTGAAACAACATTGAGATTCTATTTTACTCAGGAAAGAATGATTATTATCAAGATACCAAGTGATAACAAATGCTGGCAAGACTGTGGAGAAAAACAAACACTTCT
This sequence comes from Heterocephalus glaber, assembly GCF_000247695.1. The sequence continues at coordinate 3,565,433 of NW_004624898.1, read as the reverse complement.
ACATAGTTGGTGGGAATGTAAACTAGTACAACCTCTTTGGTAATCAGTTCACTTTCTTCAAAAAACTAAAAGTAGAAATTCCCCTCAACCCAGCTATTCTCCTTCTATGTATCTTCTGGAAAGAGTTAAATACATTGTATTACAGTAATACATGCATACTCATATTTATACTCATAGTAACCAAGTACTAGAAAAAGCCTATATTTCCAATAGATGAATGGATAAATAAAATATAGCATATACACAATGCAGTGCTTCTCAGTCACAACAAAGGTTAAATTTGAATCACAATATTAACTGAAATAAATCAGAGACATAAACTTAAATATAACATGATTTTCTTGTATGAGAAACCCAAAGTGTATATAAATTTAAGACCAAAGTAAAAACTAGATAATAGGAAACAGAGAGATGATATTTTGCTAATGAGAAGTGAATGAGGTGAGGGAGGGAGAAATAAAGGAGAGAAGACAGGGAAGTAAAATGAATTAACATGTATTATGTACAGTTACCAACTTCCTAAAATAAATATAATCATTCTGTATTGTATTAGTGACATACATGTGTAAATCCCAAGTAGTTACTGTAGTGTGATAAACTGAAGTGAGAATCAAAATGTATAATAGATAATGTGAAATAGGGAAAGAAAGTCTGAAGGGGAAGGGGAAGGGGAAGTGGAGAGTTTGGGGAAAGGAATAAATATGAGAAAAGAAAAAAACAGAAACAAAGCCTTTGTAAATTGGTAGAGGTGGAGGGGTTGAAGGAAGGGCAGGGGAATGGGAAAAAAAATAAGACCCAAGATATATCATGTAAAGGTACAAATTCCCAATGATGATGTCATATTGTATACCTAAAATGTACCAATAAACAATGAATTTTTTAAAAATTAAAAATAAAAATTTAAGTAAAAGATTTAAAAAATAGATCCTCATAAACATAATTCAAAAGCTTATAAAAATATTATACACCATGGTCAAGGTGATTTAATCCCCAGGATGATAGTAGAACATATGCAAATCAATAAACATAATGCACCATATAAAAATTACATGATCATCTACTTAGATGCAAAAAAGCCTCCAAAAATGTGCAACATCTTTTCATGATAAAAATTTCTGATTAAAATAACTATAGACAGATCTTATCTCAAATTGATAAAAGCCATATGTGACAAGCCCACAGTAAACATCATACTGAATGGGGAAACATGGAAGCATTTTCCTGAAAATCAGAAAGAATACAAGGGATCTACTCTCACCACTCGTGTTCATTATTGTATATAAAACTTTCACCAAAGCAATCACACTGCAAGAGAAATACAAGGGGTAAGAACAGCAGAGGAAGAAGTAAAATTATCTGTATTTTCAGATGATATGATTCTTCTTATAGAAGAACTGAAAAAGTCTACTATAAGAGTCTTCAAACTAGTAAACAAATTTAGCAACTTGGTGGGTTACAAACTGGCACAAAATAGTCAAAGGCATTCCTGTACATAAATAATGAACTCACTGAGAAAGAAATCAGGAAAAAAAAATCCATTGACAGTAGTTTAAAAAAGAATTAAATAGGTAGGAATCAACCTAACCAAGTATATGAAAGAATTCTATAATGAAAATTACAGAACTCTGAAGAAAGAAATTGAAGAGAACATAACCAATAAAAATGCATCCCTTCTTCTTGGATCAGAAGATCATTGTGAAAATGGCAGTATTACCAAAAGCAACATACAGACTCAATGCTGCACCAACAATAATCTTCACAAAGCTAGAAAACATCCTCAATTCATCTGGAATCAGAAAAAAACCAGAAGAGCCAAAAGAATTCTGAGAAAAAACAGTGATGTTAGCTATATCACAATACCCTATTACAATGCCTCAGCAATAAAAACTACATGTTTCTAGCCCAAAACAGACATGTAGACTATCTTAGTTACTTTCCCCATTGGTGAAACAAAATGCCCAACACCCAAAGTTAGAGGAGGAAGCATTTATTTCAGCTCACAGTGTGTAGAGCTTTCAGTCTATATTTGGCTGGTTCCGAGACAGGGTAGCATGACAGAGGGTCATCACAGAGGAGAAACAGTCTATTAGAGAGCAGGCAGGAGGCAGTAAGCAGCAAATCTGCTTTTCCCCTTTATCCTATCCAGGCTGCAAGCTTTTTTGGGAGAAGCCACAGACTCCCAGGTTGGGGCTTCTGTCTTCAGTACATTTATTCAGCTACATCCAGAGCTATGCTAATTCCAATCAGTGAACCAATTTAATAGCACACACCCTTAATCCATGTTCACACATCATAGATCCAGGCATCTCTGAAAAGCCCCACCTATGAGTGCATGAAGCTTTAGCTGGACAACTAGATTCAAGCCATAATGTTGAACAAGCCAATGGAGTAGAATAGAAGCCACAGAAAAAAGCCCATGCCTTTGAGCCATCTGAATTGGACAAAGGAGTCCAAAACATGCTGAATAAAAGACAACCTGTTTAACAACAATGTTGGAAAAACTTGATGCCCATGTGCATAATATTGAAACTAGATTTCTATCACTCTGTTCTCCAGTAAAATTAAAATGAATCAAAACCCAAATAGCAAAAATGATATTTGAAACTGCTTTGAAGCCAACATAGAGGAAACACTTGAAGCCATTAGCAGAGGAAAGGACTTCCTAAGTACAATTTCAGTGCACAGAAAACAATATCCAGAATATGTAAATTAAATTGCAGCAAGTTAAAAAGATTCTGCATAGCAAAGGAAAGAATCAACAGGGTGAAGAGACAACCTACATAATGTGAAAAAATTCACTAGCTACTCTTCTGAAAGAGGACTAGTATACATAAAATAAACAGAACTCCATAAAACAAATCCTTAAAAAACAAATGATTAAATGAAAAATGAGAAAATTAACTGGACAACTCTCACTACAAGAAGTAGTGCAAATGGCCAATAAGCACATCCAAATGTTCAAATTCTTTAACCATTATAGAAATAAAATCAAAACAGTTATGAGATTCCATATTGTCCTCTCAAAATGGTTTTCAACTAGAGCACACCCAAAACAAATAATGCTGGATAGAGCATGGGTAAAACTAATCCTTCTACATTGATAGAAATGTAAACTAGCAGTGGACAAGAGTGGTGCAGCTGCAGGTAGTTCCAGCCAGTACCCTGCCCCTATCCCGGTCCGTTTGGGCCAACAAGCCCCAGCCAAAGACCCACCTGGAAAAAGCTGTACAGGCACAGAAGCAACAGCCAGAGACCCACCCCTATACCATCATTAAGTGACTGCAGATCCCAGAGAGAAGCCAGTGTGGATCAAAGCAGTGTGGCTGCTGGCAGGTCCAGCCAGGGCCACACCCTGACCCCAGACACTTGGGCCCAAAGGCCCCAGCCAAAGAAGAGAGCTGCAAATGTGTACAATCAACAGAAAGAGTCCCACCACAATACCATTGTTAACTTCATAGACCCTAGCCAGAAGCCCACCCAGACACCAACGACTGGGGTGTACAGCTCCTAGCCAAAGGCCCTCACAGACAACAGCTATGTAGGAGGGCAGGCCCTAACCAGAGGCACACCTAATACAATCCCAAGTGTGCACAGGCCCCAGCCAGAATCCCACCCAAACAACAGAACAGCACAGGGATCCAGAAGGTCACCACTCTGAATACAGGAATAGGTACAGCGGTGAGCAGAAGAGAAAAGGTCAATCAGTGGCTTGCTAAGCATTGAAGACCACTGGGTGAGGAAAAAGATGCCTCAACGAAGGCACAGCAGGCTTTGAATGAGAAGATACAAAAACAAGTCTCAAAACCAGACTTCCAGATCATCTAAGGCAACCACAAAGGGCAATGAGATAGAACAATCTGATACTCAACATCCTGGACTCCCTGAACTAGAGATGAAAGAGGATCTGGAAAAAATGAAATCAGAAATACCTTCTCAGATAATGACAGAGATTGTCTCCATAGTGCAAGACATTATTAATAAATCCAGAGCAGACACATAAAAAATAGAGGAGCTGAGGGACATGATGGAATCCCAACATAGAAAATAAATATAATACATAAAACAGATGCAAACAGATATCCAGATTAAAAACTCCATTGCAAGTTGATGCAGCAGAATGAGCCAATGTGAGGACAGAATTTTAGATATAGAATACAGGACTGCAAATTAGTGACCAGGAAAAGAAAAATTCTGAAAATACTAAGGTACCATGTGAAATACATCCAGCAGCTGATAGATGATTCAAAAAACAATAACATAAGACTGCTCTGAGTCAATGAAGAAACAGGAGAGTGTGCAAACAACATAAAAAAACTGTTCACAGAACTAATGGCAGAAAACTTCCCAAGCAGGGGAAAAGAACATGACATACAGATAAGTGAGACATATTCCTATATGTTGGGCTCCTGCCCAACGAGTCAGGATCAAAAAATATATACACCAAGGGATATAATAGTTAAGATTCCAGAAACCAAACAAACAAAAAAAATTCTACAAGAAATTAGAGAAAAGAAACAAATCACATGCAAATAAAAGCCCATCAGAATCACAGCAGACTTCTTAACATGAACCCTAAAGGCAAGAAGAGGTTGGAGTGATGTATTCCAAGCCCTAAAGGAAAACAGCCTCCAACCCAGATTGATGTACCCTGTAAAACTCTTTCAGAATTGATGGAGAAATAAGATACTTTCATGACAAAGAGCACCTAAAGAACTTCATGAATACCAAACCAGCACTCCAAAAACTTTTAAACAATATCTTAGGAAAACATAATGAAGAATATAACCATGGGAAGCACAGCAGAATGAATCTATCAGACACAACAAGAAATTAAATGAAAAGTGGGAGAATCCAACAAAAAGGAAAAGTCATGTCAAAGATAAGTCAATATATATCAGTTATAACTATCAATGTTAATGGTCTCAATTCACCAATGAAAAGAAATAGACTGGGAGAATGGGTCAAAAACCAAGATTCAACAATTTGCTGCATACAAAAAACACACATAATTCTAAAAGAAACTCAAAGACTAAAAGTTAAAGGACGGAAAATAATACTCCATGGGCCAGAGACCTGAAAAAAAGCAGAAGTAGCTATCCTCTTTGCAGATCAAGTGGATTTCAAATCAACACTGATTAAGAGGGACAAAGAAGGACATTGCATCCTTGTAAAGGGAAAAATCCAAGAGAAAGAAATGACAATCTTAAATATATATGCACCAAATACTAGTGGACCCAACTATATAAAACAAATACTAACGGACATGAAAAATCACATAAGCACACAATAGTAGTGGGTCACCTCAATAACCCAATGTCACAAATAGATAAAATAGGCAGAAAATAAACAATGAAATATTAGAACTCAATCAAACTCTTGCACAAATGGACTTAACAGATGTTTACAGAGTTCTCCTCCACAGAAAATCTGAATACACATTCTTTTCATCTCCACATGGGTTGTTCTCTAAAATAGACCACATACCTTCTCATAGAACATGTTTAAGTAAGTGCAAAGGAATTGAAGTTATCCCTTGTATATTATGAGAAATAGTGTGATGAAACGGGGGATTAATAGCAAAAAAAAATCCAAGAATTTCATAAATACATGGAAATTGAACAACACACATCTGAATAACAAATGAGTCACAGAGGAAATTAAAGAAGAAATAAGTTTCTACAATTAAATGACAATTCCAATACAACATATTGGAATGTATGGGACACAATCTTATGAGGGAAATTCGTAGCAGTGAATACTCATACTAGAAAAACTGACCAAGCTCAAATAAACAACCTCAATGCTGAACCTCTAACTTCTAGAAAAAGAAGAGTAGGACAAATGCAAAGCTCATACAAGGGAGGAAATTATAAAGATCAGGACAGAAATCAATGCAATGCAGACTAAGGGAATGATACAAAAAAAATCAATGAAGCAAAGAGTTGGTTCTTTGAAAGAATAAACAAACTTGACAAACTCTTAGCCAACCTTATTAAGAAAAGAAAAGGCCCAAATCAATCCAATTAGGAATGAAAAGTATGAAATTACAATGGACCCAGCAGAAATCCAGAGGATCATCAATACCTACCTTGAAAACCAATAATCAATCAATCAATAAGATGGAAAACATAGAATTAAAAACTTACCAACTAAGCAAAGGCCAGGTCCTGATGGCTTCACTGCTGAATTCTACAAGACATTTAGAGAGGAACTCCTGCCACCACTGTTTAAACTCTTCAGTGAAATTGAAAGGGAAGCAATACTCCCAGATTCATTCCTGGAAACAAGCATCACCTTGATCCCCAAAGCAGAGAAAGACCCAACTGAAAAGAACTATAGGCAATCTCACTAATGAACATAGATGCAAAAAATCCTCAATAAGATATTGGCGCAAACAACAGACTCACTGAGAGAGAAATGTGGCAAACAATTCTTTTCACAAAAAAATGAAATACCTAGGAATCAGCCTAATGAAAGAAATCAAAGACCTCTATTCTGAAAACTATACCACTCTGAAAAAAGTGATTGAAGAGGATATCAGAAAATGGAAAGACATACCTTGCTCCTGGGTAGAAGGAACCAACATAGTGAAAATGGTCATATTCCCAAAACTGTTATATAGATTTAATGCAATCCCAAATGAAATTCAAGCAATATACTTCACAGACCTCCAGAAAACAATCCCAAAATTCATTTGGAACAATAAGAGAACTAAAACAGCAAAAGAAATTCTAGGCAACAAAGATAAGGTAGGGGGTATCACAATCCCCAACTTGAAACTATACTACAAAGCTACTGTGATAAAAACTCGGAAGTACTGGCAAAGAAACAGATCCGAGGATCAGTGGAACTGATTACAAGATGCAGGAACAACTCCAGACATACTTAGCAACTTGAATCCTCACTGGAGGAATGATAGCCTCTTTAATAAATGGTGTTGGAAAAATTGGGTTTCAATTTACCAAAGATTAAAACTAGACCTATATCTCACCATGCACTAATCTAAAGTCGAACTGGATTAAAGATCTAAATATTAAAACAGAAAGAATAAACTAGCTGGAAGAGAGGTTATGTAGAACTCTTGGAGACATTGCTTTAGGAAAAGAGTTTATGAATAAACCTCAGTTGCACATGAACTAGCACAAAGAATCAACAAATGGGACCTCTTCTTATTAAAAAGCTTCAGCACAGCAAGAGAAACCACCAACAGCAAGAAGAGACAACCCACAATGTGGGAACAAATTTTTACCAGCTATTCCTCAGACAAAAGTCTACTATCTAGCATATAGAAAGAATTTTAAAAAGTCAGACCTCCCAAATTTAAAGATCCAATCCAAAAATGAGCATTTGAAATAAAGACATTTCTCATATCAAGAAATTGTGTAAATATATGAAAAATGGTCAACATCAGTGGTCATTTGAGAGATATAAATGAAAACATTGGTGAGATTCCACCTAACCCCAGAAAAAATGGCTGCTATCATAAAATCAACCAATAACAAAAGCTGGCGAGTGTGTGGGAAAAAAGGAACCCTTCTTCACTGTTGATGGGAGCGTAGACTGGTGCAACTACTGTGGTAATCAGTATGGACATACCTCAAAGAACTACAACTAGAGGACCCGTTTGACTTAGCTATTCCCCTGCTGGGGAATTTCCAAAAGAATTAAAAGAATCATACCACAGTGATATATGTGCACCTATGTTCATAGCGACATAGTTCGTAATAGCTAAAACTTGGAGACACCCCAGTTGCCCATAGACTGGGGACTAGATAGAGAAAATGTGTGTGTGTTTTTAAAATAAAATGGAGTATTACTCAGCCATAAAGAATGAGAAACTAGAGACATTTATAGCTAAATGGATGCACATTGAGGCAATACTCTTAAGTGAAATAAATAGGACACACATGTGTAAATTCCAAATAGTTTCTCTGGTGTGAGAAACTGAAAGTGTAAATGAGGATCAAAATGTATAATAGACAATGTGAAATAGGATGAAAAGGTCCAAAGAGTAAGGGGAATTCAGAGGGGTAGGGGAAAGGAAAGAAGGGAATGAAATTAACATGAGAAAAATGAAAAAATGTAATCAAAGTCTTTGAAAATAAAGTGGAGTGGAGGGGTTGATGGGAGTGCAGGTGAATGGGGAAACATATGAATCAATATACATTATGCAAAGGTACAAATCTCCAATAAAGAATGTCATTATATTGTATACCTAAAATGTACCAAGTAAATTAATTTTAAAAAGAAAAAAATTGTAAACTAGCACAAAATTATGGAAATCTGTATTGCCTTCCCTTTAAAAATCCCCCAAAAGTACAAGCATCATTTTTTTAATTATGCCCACTCCTGGGCATAAATCCTGGGCATAACTCTGTTAATCACTGCATTCTATAGTGATATATGCATTCCCAGGTTTATAACAGCAAAATTCACAACATTTAAGCTGTGGAAACATCCTAGATGCTCATCAAGAGATAAATGAAATAAGAGAATAGAATATTACTCTGCATAAACAAGAGTGAAATCATGGTACTTGCAGGAAAATTAAAGGAACTCTAACCATTATGTTAAGTGAAATAAGCTAGACACAGAAAACTAAATGTCTGTTTCTTTTGATGCTAAAGCACAATACCAAACACCCTCAATTTAAAGAAGGAAATGTTAATTTGTGCTCAGTTCATAGCCGGGTGCCTCCAAAGTAGGGAAGAATTGTAGGAACATATGGGAGAGGGGAAATACCTTCATGGCTTGGCAGCAGGAGTCAGAGAGTGATCAAGGGGGCAGGGAAAGACATACACCCTTCCAGGTCTTCCCCAGGGACCCACATCGTCATCAGCCTTTACCTCCCAACATCACATTTATCTATTAACTCGTCAGTGGAATAATGTCCTAATAAATATGGCCACATGATCGAATTACCTCTCCAGAGCCCCACCTCTGAGCACATGAGGCTTTGGGAGAATATGCATATATAAACTAACAGTGAATATTGCATGTTTTGTCATATACAAAAAAATCTTACATATAAATGAATAAATAGAAAAGTGGACCAAGAGATGGAGGGAGGGGGTGGAAGGAAAACGAAAGGGGCCCAAAAGGAAGTAAGATACCTTATGTATATGTACCAATTCCTCACAGTGAATATATTTTTGTATTGCAAACATATACTAATAAAATTTAGAATAAATAAATAAGGACATAAATATTAAATGCATAAAATGAAAGACAGGTTATAGGAAACTAGAAGGTTGACTCTTGGAGCTGGTCAAAGGAATCATGGAAAGGGGAAGAAAAGGGAGCAAATGATAAAGAGATTGAAAATAAGACATGTTACATGCATGTATCACTTTCTCAAAATTAATATAATTGATGAGTAATGAGTATATGATGGGTCGTGAGACTAAGACGATGGCAAAAGTTATAACCACTGTACTAAAGTTCCCTGATGATCAGACTCAGAAAATTTTGGAAAGAGAAGATGCACGGCTAATGTTTACTTCACCTCGCAGTGGGATCTTCTGAGTAAACCATTGGTCTGTGCTTAGCATGTCTCATGGCTCTGATCTTCATCTTAAAGAAATGGGAAGAGTCATATTGGCAACTGCTGGTTGGAAAGCTGTCCATGTTTGCTCTTCTTTGAGAATGAAGCTGTCATTTAGGGCCCTTCATGTAGGCAGAGACAAAGAAAAATCTGATATTGGCCTATAGGTATATCACAAACTGCTGTTAAAACATTTATTTCATGAGTGGAGAAATAGTGATAGTTTTTTCTTTTTTCTTCAGTTTTCTGTTGGAATTTATGTTGTTTGAAAGATATTTTGAATAACTTAACCTGATTCATGGGCTCAATTAATGTTCCTTTCTTTCATTCTTGTCCCTCTTTTTAAAGAACTGTTGCCTTATTTATTTTTCAGGTGATTTTTTTTCTCTTTTCTAAAGATCTGTGCAGTATATTTTGAGGTGAAACTTAGTGGATTTTTTCTAATAAATTACAGCATTTAATTGACTATTACCCAGATTGATTTGTTGAATATTTGCCAAAGACTAGTTCTTTAAGCTATGACATATGATAAATCCTAAATGGCATTACCTCATTGTTTGCTTAGCTTTTGTACTTATATTTTTCAGAGGAAAAATACTACTGTAAATTATAAATAGTCAATACAAACTATTGTATGCAAATCTGTGGCTGTTGGCAGAGGAGCAGATGAATAAATTTTATTTACTATATAAAAAATGAATATAATTATTGTTTATTGAAACATGTAAAATAATTATAATTGAACCCAATTAAACTACATATTTGACACAAATGGCAACAAAGCCCTCAGAAAAAAAAAAAGTTGTTCAACAAAATTTGTTGTCAGGTAAATGTAAATGTAACTTTCAATCAAATATATGTGTGATATGAACAGAGTAGCAGAATAGACAGCTCTAACCCCATACCTCATAGAAACATTGAACAAGGGGAATGTGTCAGAACCAACTTTGTTAGAACTCTGCAAAATAGTCAAAGTTTACAAGAACAAAATGATTTACAACAAGAATATTTTTTCAAATAGCAAGAAGTTTCATAATCATTTTACTTATCATTGTCCCACCTATCCTTTTATTATAGTGGTTTTGGTTTGGAAGCCACCATAGTCTAGTCTCCAGGTGTTGAACTCTTTCTCTTAGTCCAAAGAAGAACTTATACAAAATTTTCTATGTGTGTTATAACCTGTCTGTGCATTACCAAACCACAGGCATAAGGCTTTCATCAGTATTACATCAAAGTGTAACACAAGTTGGAAAAACTTTGGCCTTGAAAACCATACTAATACTTAAATACCTAAACCAAAATTACAGAAAAAACATACAGTAAATCACTAATGTAAAGCACAAAGAGAGCTCTTTTTATGGACTATGACACTTAAAGTACAAATTCATGGAAAGTAATTATAATCCATGGTTTTGGACCCACCTTGTATAAAGACACAAATTGTAAATTGAGACATTAATAACTAAAGAACACAGGAAGATGCTATGGAAGAAGCAATATTTTTTTAGATTGTTGAAACTATGTTGGCATTAATTCAGCTACATTTTGATAATTTTGCAATATTGCATATAACCCTCTTATTAATACAAAAGAACACATCGAAAATGACTAATATGTAGCTAAAATATAAAAAGAGATCAAATAAATACACAAAAATCAACTAACCATTAAAGAAGTCATTAAGAGAAGTAAAGATGAAAAAATGTCATAAGATGTATTTGAAATTCAAAAATACCACAAGAAAATCTTTCCATATCAGTATAACTTCAGAGCTGAAATTTTTAAACTTACAAAAACCAAAAATTTGATTTATTTATTTATTTATTTTTATTAAATTCTTTCACTGGTACATTGTAGGCATACAACACAATTACATTTCTCATTGGGAATTGTACCTTTACATAATGAATCTTGGTTCTTATTTTTTTCTCATTCCTAGCCCTCCCTTCACGCCCTCCACCCTTCTGAATTTACAAAGACTTTATTTCCATATTTTCCATTTCTCATCATTTGTACTTTGCCTTCTTTCCTTTCCCCTGACCCTCCCACTACCCCTACACCTTTGGACCTTTTCTTCTAATTTTACATTATCGATTATTCATTCTAATCATTGGTACATTTTAGGTATACAATATAATGACATTCATCATTGGAAATTTGCACCTT